>VCJL01002024.1:0-15709 GCA_024139405.1 Backusella mclennaniae | reverse complement strand
TTTTTTTTTTTAGAGAAAAGGAGCCTATAGACTATAATTACAATGAGAGCTGAACACCACTTGTCTTCAGGTAATGAACAGCCATTTGTATACTACTTTTTTTTAGAGAAAAGCGAGTCTACCCTTTTCTCTCCGACTCTATAAAAAGTAAATTAATCATCTCGGCTGTACAACTGTTGCTACATTTTCAGGAAAAAAATATTAGAAACTAGACAGCAGATGAGGTTTTCATGATTTATATTACCAAGTATTATTAATAAATGACTTATAGTTATAAAGAGGCACATCAGTTTCTTGTTCATTAATTATATAATTTAGCGTTGACACCAATTTATGCAGCTCTTCTGTTGAATATTTACATATTTAGTTTAGCGTTAATATAGGCTTTTTTTCGAAGATGATAAATATAAAAAACATTATTGGATTATTTTATTTACAGCATTTTCATATTGAGCAACGCCATGGTTTAGCCGTTGTTTACAAAAGATATGCACGACAACATCTCTTGGGATTCAAAAGGTTTATCAAAGGCGTGATTAATGCTAAAACTGGTAGTTCCGAATCTTAATGTGCCTGTTTCCTTTTTTTAATGAAAGCGATACGTGTTCAACACCAGCTAGAAACTGATTAATAGTATTAATGGTTAACTACACAATTTATACACTTCCGACTATTTTCAAGAGAAAGTGTCTTTTCATCCATATGATTCGAAAACAGTATGAATCGCAAAACTAAGCTTTTTTTTGTACTTCTCCAATTCTGACTTTGTGCAGGATGCTACAAAAACTAACATAATATTAAAATAAAAAAAAATAAAAAAAGCTCATTATAATTCTATAAAAATAAAAATAAAATAGTTTATAACTGGTAAAGCACAGATAAGACAGCAATTATTATGTTACATATTACCATACTAAATTCACAATGCAGTCAATATAGAGGCGACAATAGGATTCGTGTGGCGTTGTATTAAATGTGCTCTTCATAACTGCCGTCGTACAAAATGAAACCTCATCTGTGTACAGCGGATTTCGACAAATTTGTAAATTAAAAAAAAGCTTGCTTTCTTTTCTGGAGGACAGTAAACCGGAAATACACCTTGATGGATTACACAAGAAAACAATTTCGTGATTGCTTACTGGCCTTCTATTGTTTAAAAGGGATTACGCTCCAATATGGTAACTGGTGTTCTGGAAATATTTTGCTTTTGCTTACTTTGAGAAATTCCCATCTCTATTTAAATTCATGAACTTAAAAGGCCACACCGAAGTCTGTACACACTTTAATGAGAGAATGTATTTTATGGTTCAGTTGGCGGGAAAAAGCTCCGTTTGGAAATATTCAAAGTCAAGTGCTAAAAATACACAAACAATGAAATGATAGAAAGGTAACAACTATCTATTTTTTTTCTATATAAATAGCAAGATGGTTTTCTTTATTTTCTACGTTTTATAATTTATTTTTCTTTCATACCAATTCTCGAGATACCAAATATCAGAATCAAGCATGCTTGTTAAAGCTTTTAAGGAAGACTATGACCTCAAATTTAAGGGACTTCAGGTTGAAGGTCCTACTTCACCAAAAGACTTCTTAGATTGGAGTGCCAGATTAAAGAAGTGGTGTCGCGAAGAGCAAGCAAAGAAGGAAGAGCACACCACATCCGGTTATGATGTTGCTAGTCTCAAGGTATAACAATTTCAATATGAGATATATGAATAAAAATACACGAACTATTCTCTGGCTTCTTTGTCACTGACAACAACATTTAGTGGGCACAAAGTAGCTACATCCAGCCTCATGTTATGGCTCATGATTTATATTTGTTTGACCCTAAAACCAACAAATACACTGTTGACCGCTACTTGAATGGTAATTTAGTTTTTCCCAAAAGCTAGATATCACATTTTTTAATGTTTAAACTTTAATCTGTAGATGCTGAGGAGAGATATGGCAAAATTGATTCAGTTGTGGTAAATATTAAAAAAAAAAAAACCTCATTAGTAGTTTTTTTTAACATTATATGTTTTTTGTACAACAGGTTTGGCCACCATTTTTGAGTTTAGGATGTGACAGCCGTAACACAGAGGATTTCTTCAGATGTCTTCCAGGAGGTGAAACTTTATTAACAAAAGGAAAAAAGGAAGAAAAACTCAATAAAATCTATCACAGGTACCCATGGTATCCGTACCTTAGTAGATGAATTTCACAACAAAAACATCAAGGTTGTGTTCCCTGTTCTCTCTTGGGATAGTGGAACTGTAAGTTATCTAAGAATGAAAACATTTAAAGTAAATCACTTCTAACCTTTATTTATAAATTATATAGCGCGATCCTCAGGCTTCTTGGAGCTACATTCTCCCAAGATTGTTCAGTACGTTCATCTCTCTGCTTCAACATATATCATTTCACTAACTTTTTTTTTTTTACTTATCATTAACAGAGGAGTTCAATGTCGATGGTATGTTGACTGATGCCTCTCATTTCACTCAGGATTACTGGATGAATTCCCTTGCTATCGGTCATCCTTTAGTCTACCAATCTCAAGGAAGTGATGGTAAATCTGATGTAAATGAAGCTGAGGTAAGAAGCACTAATCTATTATGCTTATCAATAACATAATACTAATGTTTACTATATTTAGATAATGAGATGGAACACTGTGTCTATGGGTATGTGAATGTTTTGTGTTGCAAAATTCCATAAAAAAATGCAATCCGTATTAATTTTTAATGTTTTTCCTTTTTTTATATATACAATATAAAAAAAAGTTAACTATGATTCTAAATCGTAAGTAAATCGCACATGTTCAAATATATCAATTTTATAAGTTCTAACAATTTGATTCAACTTAACTTTATTTACCAGACGTATCCCCACTGTTGCCACCCGCAAATTAATCGAGCCAAAACACATGGGATTTGCTTCCCACAAATGGTGCAGAAACAAGACCCAAGTGATTCAACATGCTTTCTTTAATGGCAAGTATTATATGAATATATACACCTTCCAAAAATAGATTATGTAGTGTAATATAGTACTGACAGTAATATAATGTTTAGGTATTGGTATTGAAATGTGGGAAAATGTCTTTGGAACTTGGAATCAAATAACTCCTCGTGATGGTGAGGCTTTGCGTCGTACCTCTAGCATTCTCCGTTGCTTTGGTTCCGACTTTTTGGCCAACTCTGAATGGGAGCCTCACTGCCCATGTGTCCGCTGGGAGTCCGTCTATTCGAGCAAGTTTAGACATTATAAGAACAAGGAGCAAATCCTCTGGACATTTATCAACAAAGGTCCTGTTGAAGCCGTCGGTCATCAAATTGTTGTCAACTACCACATCGGTCTTCAATTCTATGATGTTTGGCGCGGAAAGGAAATCTTCCCCGATAACATCGTTGATGGTCTTGCTACTCTCAGCTTTGACATTGAAGCCCACGGTTATGGTTGTATTTTCGCCACTCCTGACGTTGCCTTGTTGCCTGAAGGATTTGAAATATTATTGAAGACAATGCACATCCACTCAAGAGTTCCTCTTTATCGCTACCCTGTTTCCAACGCTATTCTCTGGCAGCAATTAGATCAAATTACTGTTAGTAGCTTCACTTCCGAGACCCCTTGTGGCATGGTTCGTATTGAAGGAGGTGATTTCGAATTTATTGTGAAAGGTTTGGAAGATGGAGGCTTAGGTAATACTTTTTTTTGTAACATAACAGATCGATCTCTAATCTAATTGTTCTCCAATTAGGCAACTTTGAGTATCCTGGTGTTGATGTTAGATATCCATGGGAGTAAGTTTTTTTTTTTTTTTCACCAAACAACTTTATTAAATCACATTATTTGATTTAGATATCAAGCCTCTCGTTTCCATGCACCTTATCAAATGAGACTCCAACCATTCTACATTGACCCATACCCTGTTACTGAAAGTCAATTCAAGGAGTTCATGGATGCCACTGACTATAAGCCCGCAGATCCTACAAACTTCTTAAAGCATTGGGTTGGCGGTTGCTATCCTCTTTCTCGTGCTAACAAGCCTGTTACACATGTGTCCATTGAAGATGCAAGAGCATACGCTGCCTGGGCTGGAAAACGGTAAGACAAACAAAACATAAACAAATACTATTAGTGCTCCAAGTTCTCGGGCCGTTGGTGTTTATTAAAACAAATATTGATTACTGATCACAACTGTTTGTATAAATAGTCTTCCTCATGAATGGGAATGGCAATATGTTGCCCAAGCTGGTCAGGAGTATCGCATCTATCCATGGGGTAGCAAATGGGATAGCAAAATGATTCCCGAACCATACACTGGCCGTGACAGATTATACCCCGATCATCCTCCTGCCGATGTTGATGCCAATGTTGATGGACGCTCTCCATTTGGTGTATATGATCTTGTTGGTAACGTCTGGCAATGGACTGATGTTTATGTTGATGAACACACTCGTGCAGGTAAATATATCAAAGGAAAATAAAATATTTAATTCAGATAAGTTATACTAATACTTGCTACTTTTTCATTAAAAATAGCAATCATCCGTGGTGGTTCTTATTATAAGCCTGATAGTATCAGATACTTCCCTCAGGCATACCGCAATGATGAGCATGGCAAGTACTTGTTGATGTCTCCTTCAGTTGATCGTTGTGGTACCATTGGTTTCCGTTGCGTTAAAGATACCGAGGAGAGTGCTGCTGTCTCTGGAAACTGTGCCTTCTCTGAATGTTAAATGCAACACACTTTTGTGTAGTCTCCAATCCTTATTCTCTTTTTTTTTCTCTCTCTCTTTTTTGAAGTATTTAAAAATACTGATAATATCAAATATATATTTATCTGTTTAATAAAATTGTGAAGTTGTATAAAACAAAAGAGTCTTTATTAAGTAGTTTATTTCTCTTTATTTTATATGATTATATAGTACAAGTGGTAATAAAAATAATTAAAAGTTTTTACATTTTGGCCAAGTAATGGCAGGAGTCTAGTATAAGCGCGTATACAAGACATCCCAAGCATCAAATCCGTATTATATAATATATCATGCCAATAGTAACCCCTCCCTCCCCCCTCATTATTGTATAAATCATCCTTTTTTTTTAATCAGCATTTGGTTATTGTGCCCTTTTTCTTTTTGCTCGCTTGTACTACCTGCTACCAGCTAAACTGCCAGTTCATTCATAGAGCTCATTTAACACAATTGCATTGTTCCTGACGTGACTCTAACAATTCATTAATCAAATGAAGGCAAACTTCTTTTGTTACGTTCCCGCTCCAAACCTTGAACTTACCTTGGAGTAACGTCTAAACTGACTTGTGTTAAAACAAAAGAAAATAGGGCGTGTTTTTCCAAAGCACTTATTTTGTTCAACAAAGTAAAGGTGTTGGCTTAACTGAATGACACGTTAAAAACAGTAAGAGTATCAAAAAGGGTCGCTTTCTTTTTAAATGAGCTGTCGATAACTGCTTCATTCGTTCATTGTGTGAGTGTCGTACTTGTGTTAGTAATGACGAAGAGAGTGGAGCATCTTTTTGCACTTTGGGTTTCGGGTTAAAAAAAGAAAGAAATGTTAAAAAGTTTTGTAGTACAGGCTGGTATGCTTTTTTTGTTTCGATAATAAAATGATAAAAATACTAACTACTTCGATTGGTAGAAATATGCATGACAGTAAACAATACTCTTTATTATTAACAAGCTATAAAATGAATATTTTGATAGCATCATTCAAACGAAATATCTTCAAATGCGAAATAAAAAGAGCAATAGTATTAAATCGGTTAGTAGAGATGTTTTTGTTTCTTTTCTCGGAAAGAGGGTGTACAGTACTATCAATTGTATTAATAAAGTAAAGAAAACTCATGTCTACAGATAGACCTTCTTTATTTTTTAGGTTTATTTTCATTTTACAGTAGAGTCTCAAACACCAGCTTGGTTTGAAATATTGCTTCCAGTTTCCTGGATGTGTAGCATACTTTTTGAAGTCAAGTAATGGCACGAATCGCTGATTAACGCGTACCAAGGTCGAGGATATTTGTCGTAAAATGCCAGATCAATAGAACTAAAAAGTTTTCCATCTGGAGTCTCACGAAGTGGAGATTTGTCACGATCAACTTTGTGAAGCTCCATATATTGCATACCATCAATCTCATCCAAACTGAACTTAAGCATTATATTTGCCTCCTTTTTAATGGTCAAGTTGGATGATAAAGTCAGCATAACAAGTACATCCACAGTATGAAACAAGTATTCACTGACACTTAAAAGATAGTGGCCTATGCATTCAAATCAAGAAATTAGTCATTACTCTTGTTGATTTACTATAAATATCTCGATAACTTGCATGGTAATATTATTGAACAATCGGATAGCTTCTTAACACAGTAACGTACAAGCTGACAGCAATGTAATGATCTCTCTAACATAAGTTCTTGAACGATTGATAACAGTTGATTATTACCAGAATCCAATGCCTTTGGTTGTAGCATGCATGAATAGATGTCCATTGTAAATATTTGAAACCGTATAAACATCATCAATGGAGCACTATCATTTGTTTCATCTATTCTTCCTTTACACTGTTCAGGATCAAGCCAGTTGTCACAGAGGTGATATTTTTCAGGTAGACCTTCCCACCATTCCTTTAGCATTTCATCCAAGCGTACAATAGATTCAAAACTAAGAGAGCAAACAGCGCCCAAGTGTATTCGAGATATTTGTGTCTAATAGTGTTAATAAGTAAAAATGCGTTATATTGTGTATAAATATTACCCTGATATTATTTATGAATGGATGGTTGTATAGCTTAAACAGCCAATTCTGTCCTTCTATGAAATCAGTCGTTTGTGTGGGTTCGTCAGGTAAATGCGTCCAGTATAAGCGTTCATAAGTGAAAATGTCAAGCGATTCATTTCCAATAAAATTTATCATTTGGCTCATTTCCATGACTTCGTTAAAGTGGCGACGGAACAAAGCCTGATCTACAAGGCTACCATGATCATTTGTCGATCTTTCATAGTGGTTTTTTAAATCGTAGCAAATCTGATAACCAATGGAAGCAAACCTTCTACAGTCAGCCAACCTTAAAGTAATGTGCATGTAATCGGTAAGAAGGCTGATACAAACGACATTTTCAAGGCGCTTATCAGGTTCATCGAATTGATCAATCAATTTGCTTTTTGCCAAAGTATAAAAATAATCGCCCATATATCGAAGTTCATTGACATCACTTGTTGTATGTTCGCAAGGTATTGCGCATACATAAGAACATATACACAAGCACACCAATGAATCTAATGGGGAGTTTAATTGTCTATACTCTTTCATAAATGTCGCTTTATGAATTAATGGCTTATAAACATTGTGACAATTAAAGTATGTCTCCAATAGTCGATCAACTATACTATGCGAGTCAAAAAGGATTGAGGTTGGCACCGTTAAAGATTCTTGGATTGGTTTTTGCTTCATAAAGTCTTCCAGCACTCTCATTGTAAGGGGAACAAGACTGATAAGCTTTTCAGAGTCGAAATATAGAACTAGCTCTTGGCTTCCTTGATCATCTGATAAGTGATTGATAGGGGAAAGGTATTGAATTGGTTGCATCAAAAAGAGGTCGCTGATATTACGTATTCCTGTTTCTATCTGGAACTCTCCATTGCTAATTTTTAACGTCCACAGTCCGGGATTAAGGGTTGCATTTCGAGAATTAGACTGTACATTAGGACTGACCGTAAGTGCCAGTGGATCCATTGCAGTTTGGGAGAGTCGCAAGTCAGTTATTTGTCGTTCCAAATCAGCAATCATTGTATGCAGTTGCTCGACTTGCACATTTACGCTGACAGCATCCTGTTCGCTTTCAGAACTACAGTCAGAACTACTTGAGGTATAACAATCTCTGTTGAGCCGCTCACAACGAGAGCATGTTTCACTGACTGAGGATCGAATACATTTACGGCGATGTCGTCGACATTCTAAAGCAACACAGGAAATTAATATTATGATTTTTTGGTTTTTTTTCTTTTTGACAATATGCTGTACCATTACAAGGTGTATTCCGCTGTCCCATGTAATATAACTCAGAAGAGGAGAAACGAAACGAAACGGAAAGGAAAGTGAGAGAGAGAGGAAGGAGAATCAGCAGAGAAAACCAGTCCCACTCTTTGATCACTTGGTTTGAAGTTTATCTATGGATATCAAACTTAATCGAAGAAAAGTTAAATCAAAGATAATGATATACTCTTACTATCGCTATTAGTATTATTCGAATATAATAGTAAAATATATAAAAAGTAAAAAATACACAACTGTTTACGTGTGTGAGGCGATCGGCCAGATTTTGACTCATAATATTTTTGTGTTCAAATAAAGTTCGTTGTCCGTTCAGCTAAAGCCTTAAACAGACATGTCAAACATTGAAAAAGGGGTCTTGCTGCTTTTAACTTTAAAATACAGAGCTTATTCGAACAAAAGGGAACATTTCAGCATTACCTTTTTTTATTTTTTTTTGCTTACGTTGTGTTATCACCTTCAATTATGAATCAAGGTTGATATTGTCTCGCAAACCCTGTTTAATGCAGCTCATATACCAGACTTTTGATATTAAAATCAATTATTATAGCGTTGATCAGTCTTAGAATACCTAAATTAGGTTCTACACAAATACCTTTTTGAAAATAAAACAAAGATCACATATGATGACTCTCGTTACAGGTATAGAATGGTCGATTAAGATTAAACAGCAAGTAAATAAATACACAAAAACATCCAATGTAAAAGTCTAATCAATCAAGTTTTTATGCAGAAAACTTGACTTGAGGTTCAGTTTGAAAAAGGTCTATTCAGTGTTATTATTATTTATAAATAAAGAAAACTATATTGTATATTGTTTCATGGTAATATTACCATTATTGACCTAAACAAAAAAATTTACAAAAGCACCTTATAAATGTTTCTTGTTTTTTTTGTTTAATATTCTAATTATATGAACATTCAATTGGAATTAAAACTTAAAATCGTATAAATAAATATTCCATTTGTTTATACAACATTTTTACTATTAGAATAGTAGTAGACTCATCATAATGGCTTGTTTTATGTTTTATATGCCAGATTAGTTTTTATTATATGAATTGATGGTTAAGTATTATACGATTAGAAATGAAGACCATATATCCATTTGTGTATTGTAATTCTGAAAGTGAGGTTTGTTGCATATCTTTCCATTGAAGAATATTTACTCTTCTGTTTATATTTTGCACAAATTTTTGTACAAATAAAAATGCAAACACCTAGACTTACCATTTACTAATTGGATTTAATTCTATTTGTGAATCCTAAGAGTTCAAAAGCCATTAATGAGTACTCCATCTCTTTAGGTTACATACACCCTAAATAGCCACTTTTGATCCACGTTATTTTTTTTATAGAATTCGTACCATGACAAATGGTTAGAATAGTTCAACTTCCATCCTTTCCTGCAACAAGGTTTAAAATTTGGATCAAGTCAACTATATTCTAGGCAATTTATAGAGCAACAAACAACATATTTATTTTTAAAATAGCTGATAAACAGTGAATAAATTAAATTAGGTGTAAAAAAAACTTTAATTGAAGTTTCCTTGGTACTGTCCTATACCGTTAGTGAGAAGGTTCAAACAGTCAATTTGAGCTTTAATCTTTTCGTTCATGTCACTTTGTCTTTGGAATTCGATAGGCCAGGCGACAGAGAGAACAAAACTAACGGCATTGACGGGACATTCATAACCTTTATCAATTTTTTGTCGAAGTGTATTGGGACAACTGTATCCACGTCTATAGTATCCGTTCAGGACATTGTTGAGGGTATCCATAATATCAAGTTGTAATTGACAGTTCTTAACAAAAGCAAGGGGCCACAATGTGCTATCAATGAAACCAGTGGCCGAATCTATTTGTTGGAAAGAGCTTCCAATCATGCTCATCATACAAACGGTGGAAATAGCCAAACTCTTGATAGCAACCATTCTATTGTGTTGTAACCTGTATTAGCCTATATAATAATAAAAAACGAAGGATGTGGATACATCAAATGTCATTGTACCTTATTCGATTCTGTCAAATAGTATTTGATATATTTAAAAATTGGAGAATATGAGACACATTTATATAGTTTTCTGCAAAATCATGGAATGATATACTTGCCATCTGAAAAAAAAATACCAGGCTTTCTGCATAACGTTTCAAATAAAGATTCTTTAACTTGAATTAGGGTGTTATGGAAGATCAGCAAATAGAAATATTCATATATTTTTTTTCACAGTCGAAATATGCATTCTACAGAGCATCAGGTGCACTTGAGTAGAACCTGCTTTAAGAATGCTAAACAATAATTATTGGAACAGGTTTTTTTCAAGTTGTTGGAACAGAGAAAATTTTATATTTAATTCAACTCCGAATAAATGTCTAGCTTTTTCAGACACTCTCCTACCTGTTTGTATTTAACGCGTAAAGAAACCTTTTCCGAAAAACAATGTATAGCTGTATTATTGGTAATATGTTCAGGAATGCCAATTCCTTATTTTCTTTGAATTTCAATATCGACATCCTACTTTTCTTTTTTACTTTAATATGATGCTGTTTTCAACAAGTTTAACTCTTATTATAAGAGTTCAAGTTTGAACATCACAATAGTATATAAATAGTCATCATTTTGTTTTAACTCAAAGCATGAGGACAATGCTTTTAAATTCTACACTGGATTGAAATCAAATATATTTCTAATATGATTAAAATAGAGCAATGCTGTCATGATTTAGCGCGTATGGCTATTACTTATACACAGTTTACCCAAGATATCTAAAAAGCCAACTTTCTTTTAGTAATAGTCGATTCTTTGAAATTAAAAAATTATGTAATAATAGTTTATTTTACTGAGAGTCAAATAGTGGCCAGTTGAAATTAAAATTTAAAGTACATGTGAATGCTTGTAAGAATACGTGTATTCCAGTAAATATTTATCCTTCAGAAAATAAAATCATACAAAAAATGCTATTAAAGTGACATTATTTACTTATTTTACCAATATAAGGATTCCTGTTGCATCCATCCCTTTCTTTTTTTGTTCTCTTTTTTTTAGAACAAAAAAAGAAGACAGGTCCCAGTTTGAAGCCAATAATTGACGTGGCAATTAAAAATAGATCATATCTATAGAGCACTATTGTTGAGTGTATGAATTATTTGGTGGCATTTTCGAATGGATACTTGACTTGACTTAGAAATATAAAATCAAAAAACCATATTTGGTTTAAAAAGTTGCAAAGTACATAAAGCTTATTAAAAGCTAGGTCTCCATATCGTTTTATCATAAATTTTCGGATTTAAAATAGGAAAAACCTGAACTCTATCTCAAAGTTGTTCTTTGTGAAGCAATGTGATATCTTGTTCTTACCCAAAATATTCAGCCTCTTAAGAATTACTTGATTTATATATTTTTAGTGAACATTATGCAAATTAAACTAAAAATAAGTGACCAAGCAATCAAAACAGTACCCTACTAAATATAAAGCTGATTACCACATCCTTAATTGATGTGGAGATCCAAAGGAATAAAAATGATGCTGGATCAGATACCTCATTCTATTGTACTCACCATGCTTATTAGGGATAGTCAACTTTGAAAATTTAAACTTTCGGGACTATCTTTTTATCATATCTTATCTAATTCTCAAGTGTTTCTTGGAAAAAGATAATCATGTATTATACTCAGAACTTATAAACATTACTACAAATATTCATAGTGTAGCTAAATTATACTATACAACTATGTATGAATAAATATCTGGTAGAGAAGTACATGCATACTTCCTCTAATTATTTCCCAATCATCAACTGTTTTAATCACATATATCATATTGTTTGTTTTGAATTCACATCGCCCCCCCTCCCAATTTTAGTTGGTGTCTATGAGTCATTATTGGATATGAATAGTATTTGATCTACTCTTCTTTTCGTTTTTCTTTCAGAATCGATACCCCAATAGTTAGATTAAAAGAAGGAATCGCTGAAAAGAAATTATTGAAGCAAAAATCTCTCACGTATCACAAAGATGGTAAGGGATTGTTAACTGAGATGAATAGTCTACATGATTGGCAAACATTTGTCATCCATTAAACAAATTAATCCTAAAATAGCTCTCATCTTGAAAAAAGTTTTGTTATTGTTTTTGAGAAACTTGAGCTGATTCGATAAGCTAACTAATTTTAAAGGATATAAGGAAGTATAGCACTTCAAATAAAAACATTTAATACATAGTAACGTGAGTTTTATTGATTGATCTTTCTAAATACCATTAACAAAGAAAAGTAGTGATGAGATGAAGTTTTGAGATATTTACGCTGCTCCACGAAATCTTATTTGTTTAATGCTGACATTGATTTTACCTGGTAACTAACTAAACCTGTTGAGAAAAAAAAATACTTTGCCCTTAAAAGGTACCTACTGCAGGACGCTTACAAAACGAATATAGAGATCGTGAATACATTGTTTGTTTCGTTCTGCATCATCACACAAGATATACAAGATATACGCTTTGATTAGGATTAGATAGACCGTATTTGGCTGTTTATGTAGAACTTTATCAATATTCCTATACTTTTTTTCAAGATTTATTATGGAAGGATGATCATTTTCTTCTGATTCTTGTGATTCAATCGGAGAGAATACCTATTAATTCATTGGTAGATGAGAAATTTTTGCTGTTCCAACAGTGCGCCCACAAACAGATATAAATTGGGTTTTCTTTTTGACGTTTCCTCCTTTTTATTATAAACAACTCTATTACCTATTCTTTTAATAAGTAACTAAATCACCAAAATGGGCCTTTCTTTGAAAACTTTGCTTTTATCTGCTACAGCTACCTTGATGTACGCTTCTCTTACTGATGCCCATGTTCATATTAGCCCTGCATACTCAGAGGTACGTGAAAACTTTTATTTAAATCTTTTCATGACGCGATTTAACCCATTAGTGTATATTTTCTCAAAAATAGCCCGGATTATCCTACGGTGGCGGCTTTTCAGTTCCTCATGGATGTAATGGATCAGCCACAACCTCCCTGACTGTTAATGTTGATAGCTCTGTTACTGATTTTAAACCTCAGGAAATAAGCAATTGGGTAAGTTTATCTTTTATAGTAAACAAACTGTCATCTATTGGACTATGATTTAATAAAGTTACAAATAGACTCTTTCTATTAATTATCAGGACACCTCCAACAAGACCATTAACAACGTCACCTGGTCTGGTGGATATCTGGAAGCCAATGCCACCCTTCTCTTTCCAGTAAACTTTACTACTCCAAAAGTTGATTTGACTAACAAACAAAATGAAACCATCTATTTCCCTACTATCCAAAACTGGTAAGTAAGCATGAAATCACACCATCGTACTTGGGCCAACTCTTTTTCTTTCTTTTTCTTATAGTGTTGTTGGTACTAATAGATGGACCTTGACTGATGCTGCAAGTGCTAGTAGTGATCCCACAGCGGAGGAGGCACCTTCCCTTACTGTGGTTAAAAACATTACAGAAGCTATGAACCCAAGTGGATCATCCTCTACTGGTGGAAGCTCATCTAGCGAAAGTGCTGCCAATAGTATCTACGTTGGTTTGTTTCCTCTTGTTGCTGCCATCTCTGCTGTTGTGCTTTCTCTTTAGTCTCTAGTTGTTACTTATAAGCGACTGTTTAATGCTATAACCACTTATAATGTATATATATATCCATTAATTAATTAAATAAAAAAATGACAAGATCTATACTTTAAGCTGCACATAAACTTTATAATACTCGAATCAGTGGACTCTCAACATGAATTTATATTGTCGTATATTATTTATTTATTCTCTGCTTTGGCTAATAAATACACACAATATAAACTGAAAGGTCTTCTATTCCTTTCATGCAATCCCTGCTTTTTAAAGACAAGCCCCAATCATAATTGCTATTCATAAAATGAGGGTTCCCTTCCATTCACCATATGAAATGTGTTTAATAAGAAAATAAACCTATTTTTTATTAGATAATACCAAGTATTCCTTTTCATATATTGAATGCAATAGGTTGTAAAACAACAACAAAAAGAAAAAAATTAAAAAGTTTCAAGAGTCATTTGCTTCGCGACGTTGGTATTCTCGACCGTGACCAAAAATTCATCAAAGCTAATCTTTCCATCGCCATCTTTATCAGCTTCCATTATGGTTTTGTCTACAATTTGCTGTAATTGATTATCCTTCAAGTTGTTACCAACCATCATCTTGAGCACTAAAAATAATTCTCCATTTGAAATGAGGCCATCTCGATCCATGTCATATACCTTGAATGCAACTGTGTATTACGGTTATTCCGCTGTATTTGAACCCTATCAATACCACACTTACATTCAAGTTTCTCTCTCTTATTTCCGCGTGCGCTAAACGCACTCAAGCCTTTAATAAACTCGTGAAAATCAACATCTCCTCCTCCGTCTTCGTCAAAAATAGCAATCATACGAGAAGCTAAAGGATTATTTGCGATTTGGGGAATAGAAAGGAATTCATCTTTATCAATCGACCCAGAGTTATCTTTATCTAGCTTCATGAAACGTTTATAGAGTCGCTGAATCTCTTCTGCAGAGACTAGAGGTGGCTGCAGCTTAGTATATTGCATACCACCTTGGTTACTATTATTATTCATACTCACAGTTAGACGAATTGACCATGTCTTCCAATTGTGAACCCGATTGACCCATTTTTAAGTGCTATACTTGAAGATAAGAAGAGAAAAAAAAATCGAAAAAATTAATAAAATAACAACGAGAAGGAAAAAAAAAAGAACTGAAACCAAAATTTGTTTGTAAAAAACGTCACGATAATAAGGGAAACACAATGCCATCATGTTGGGAAGTTTTAGGTTTTTGTTTGGCTTTTATATAATATTTGAGACAAGTATTTCCATGAAGTACTTTTTTTTCTATAATCAATGAACTGAAAAAAAGATAGCCATGTTTTATGAAATGTATGCTTTTTATGCACTTTTCTATCCACTTTTAATTGGCTGCATTTTGACAGAGAACTGTCTTCAAGTCTTATTTGATGAGTTTCAGTTATAAAATGTGGAACTTGACAGCCAAGCTACCACTTATTTCAAGAAATCGAGAAAAAAATACATCATATATAAAGGATAGATGAAGACAGTAAATAAACAATGAGATAGGAGCCTATATATCAAGTTTTATAAAGGTTTATTTGACCCCAACGACAGAGGTAGATTCAGCAGATATTATTATGAATAGTTGAGGGCTATATAAAAGAATGTTGAATTTGAGAGACCTGATCATTAAATAGGTGCTACGAATATTGGTGCTTTAATATATGTACAGAGGCATCAAGCCCTAATCCTAACCCTAACCCTTAGAAGTGGTACGAATCACCTTTGAGTAACCCATCTAGGCATATCTGGGTACAATAGTATATATCTCTAACAAAAAAAAAAGCATACAAAACAATATGCCGAAAAAAGAAAGCATCTTGTATAGGAGAGTAATGTTGCTCATATCCGAACCGAAGCTATCGATTTAACTTTCTAATGATTTTTAGTCTCAATAAATACATAGAGCTAATAAAAGCCTCCAAAAAACAAAAAATAATTCCCCAACGGGGAATTGAACCCCGGCCACGTCGGTGAAAGCGACGGATCCTAGCCACTAGA
>VCJL01002023.1:34811-46998 GCA_024139405.1 Backusella mclennaniae | reverse complement strand
ATACCACATATCCTGATGATAACACATCGGGAACCCTTACATACGACAGGTAAGCTTATTTATAATTAGTATATTGTACATTCGTTTTACAATCAATTGACTGACTTATTCTCCCTGCCTTTCTCAATTTTTCCCTGATTTTTCTCACTAATTTGAAAATATTTCTCATTAATTTGTATTTTTTTCTCAATTTCTTGAAAGAAACAGTAATGAAGGGCAAGTAAGAGTATACACAACTTGAAAATAAGACCACTTTGTGTCTTTCATCGACCTGGGGAATCCTAGCCTGTTTTAATCAGGATAGTTATGTTTTTATTGTTGTGATAATAGAAAGTATGTAATAATGATGTGGTCAAAACTAAATTTTGATCAATGATCTTGCGTAAACTTATTAAAAGTGGTCATTTAAATTGTATATAGTACTTGTTCAATGATGCTAGCTTATACTTTTTAGACTTTGGATTAGCCGAGTGAGTAGGATATTGCTGAATTGAAAAGGTTCTAGAGAAAAAGATGGAGAAAAAATAAAAAAGGACAAGGGCTCGCATGTAGTGCCATAATATTCCACTTATTTGCAATATTCTTTTAAGAAACATTTTTTCAGTACACTTTTTCTCAAAAGTATGTTGCTTAAAAAAAAAAAAAAGTATGTCGCTTTAAAAAAAGAGGGAAAGACCATTCTATCCATGCAACGATACCATTAATTTGAATCATTATGATTCAAGCCTATGCTTGATTTAAACTGAAACCAATTAAATATATACTTAACTCGTTGATTTATTGATATTCGTAAATAAAGATGCAATAAAGAAGTACATCAAACATCGAGTGATATCACGTGCCACCTAGTATCCGCTCTTCAAACCCCCCCAAATTGAAGACAGCGGGGGGAGAGGAGAATGCCATCGATTAGCAAATATACAAAAAAAGGAAAGTCAATCAGTCAATCAATCAATTGATTCACATTTTTTCATTTCTCTCTTTCTATTGTTCTTGGAGGTGAATAGTATATAAAGAGTGTTATTTTCACTGCATTGCATTCATGTTTTACAGCAAATGTATTGTGCTACAAACAAAACGAACCCTTATAAAAAAGAACAAGCAATGAATGTTATTTATTCTACAGCAACGCATGGGCTGAGGATGATCTTTATTACGGTGTTTTAAATGAACTGAACACGTTTTGATTGGAGCCAATAACAGCTCACGTGTTGTATGTGTTGGTTTATTATTTTTTGTTCAGTTGTCAAAAAAGCTTAATATATGTGTTCAAGTCAGTTTTTTTTTCTCCTTTTTTTTTTCCTTTTTTTCTTTTTCTCTTGTTCATTCTTTTTTTTCGTTTCTTTAACTTTTTTTTTTTTCTGAATAAGCTCATTTTGACATGGTTAGTAATCTTGTCTTAGATGGCGAAAAAGCACACTGTAAGTTTTTTTTTATTTTTTTATTCTAAATAATAAATAAATGAAAATGGAATATTTAAAGTTTATATATATTTTTGATTTCAGATGTTGTTGGTGTCTGTGCAATGGATAAAAAAGCAAGGTCCAAACCTATGCGTTATATTTTGAATCGAATGCTCGGATATGGCAATTTTGAAATTGTTATATTTGGTGATAAAACAATCATTGATGAAGGTAAGAGCAAATATTTAAGAGCAATATGATATTCATTATTATTTTGTCATTTTAGAGGTTGAAAATTGGCCAGGGTGCGATTTCTTACTCTGTTTCTTCTCATCCGGTTTCCCATTAAACAAAGCAGTTGAATATGTAAAATTAAGAAAGCCCTTCACTGTCAATGATGTGTGTATGCAATCAATTTTATGGGATCGTCGCATCGTGCTTTCAATCTTGGATTCCATTGGAGTATCAACACCCAAACGTGTGGTGGTATCTCGTGATGGAGGTGTAAAGGTCGATCCAGAAGCCGCAATCATGTTCAACAAACACAATACAGACTTGGATATACACAAAGTAGTCAGTGACTATGCACATGATGCAGAAAATGTGGTCATGACCGAGGATGCCATCCAGGTTGCCAATAAGACATTGGATAAGCCATTCTTGGAAAAACCAGTCAATGGAGAGGACCACAATATCAATATTTATTATTCAAAGGAACAAGGCGGTGGAGGTAGAAGGTTGTTCAGAAAGGTTGGCAACAAGTCTAGTGAATATGATCCAGAACTCAGTGTACCCAAGAACGAGGGCTCCTGGATTTATGAGGCAATGATGGAAGCAGAGAACGCGGAAGATATTAAGGTTTATACCGTCGGACAGACGTATATCCATGCCGAAACAAGAAAGTCAGTAACAAAAAAGAAAAACCGATTTCATTGATTGTGCGTGATTTGAATTGACTTTTAAATGCTTTTAGATCCCCTACGGTTGATGGTTTAGTAAAACGCAACAATGAAGGAAAGGAAATCAGATACATCACAGAACTCACTCCCGAAGAAAAGGAAATGGCATGCAAAGTTTCAAAGGCATTCGGTCAAATGATTTGTGGATTGGATCTATTACGAGTCAACGGAAAATCATACGTTATTGATGTCAATGGTTGGAGTTTTGTTAAAGGAAACGACCACTATTATGACCAATGTGCAAAATTACTCAGTCAGGCATTCTATCTCAATGTGGTCCACAAAAACTATCATAGCACCATTCCAAAGGAAATCCTGCCCGTAAACACATGGCGTCTCAAGGGTTTCGCTGCTGTTTTTCGTCATGCTGACCGAACACCTAAAAATAAACACAAAATATCATTGGTAACACAGCCCTTTATCGACCTATTACAGGGCAGCACACAAGAAGTCGTGTTCCGCCAAAAGCACCAGTTACAATTAGTTATGGATGCAATTGACAAGTCACTCGAAATGAAATTGGAGGAGAAGAAATTGTTGGGTGTAAAGGAAATCTTAGATAGAAAGATGGAGTTACCGGGTACAAAAGTGCAGGTCAAACCTATTTTTGACAAGGATTCAAACTCTTTGAGAAAGCTTCAAGTGAATATTAAATGGGGAGGCGAGGTAAAAAAAAACACGAAAAAAAAAAGAATGTTGTCTATATATAACAAAATTCAAACTAAAACAAAAATACAATTAGTTTACACATGCAGGTCTACATCAATCAAAGGATCTTGGTGAAAACCTTCGAAACGATATGAATATTCTCAACAAGCATGTGATGGATGATATCAAGATATTAAGCAGTTCGGAACGAAGAGTACGTGCCACAGCCGACGTATTCACCCGCTACTTCCTCGGACAACCCGAATCTATTGAGGGTGTGATCTTGGAAAGCAAATACTTGCTTGATGATAGCAATGCCGCCAAGGAACAAATGGACAGTGTCAAGAAGCAACTCAAGGTGCTACTCCAGCCCGGTAATGAGATCCCCACACAGCTCCTTCAGCAGGCCGGCTGGCCTGACAACATGCCACAGCCCCATCTTGTCCTCCAAGAGGTCTCATCCATCATGACCCGTATGCGTGCCGTCATGCGACTCAACTGGGCCAATAAAAACGTCGACAAACTCCAGCGTCGTTGGTGCTGCTTTGAGTCACCCAACCTGTTCAAGGAACGTTGGGAAAAGATGTTTAGCAACTTTTGTAACAGCTCAGGCTCGGACAGCGGAGATTCCTCTCCTGCATCTCCCAAACCTGTTTATTGTCCAGACCCTTCAGGTATCCCTGAGCTTTATGACTCTCTCAAATATGATGCCCTGCACAACCGACAGTTCTTGGAGGCTATCTTTAGTGACGCCGAAGTCGCCTCTTCCTCATCCTCAGCGTCTTCCACACCAGATGCAAGCAGTGTCAGCAGCTCATCGTCTTCCGATAGTCATTACCACTATAGATCAAATACCCAAGATATTAGTCCTGATCTACGCAACCTGTATAAATATGTTCGTACCTTGTTTAACTTTATTGCACCCCAAGAGTATGGTATTAGTGACGAAGAAAAGAAGACCATCGGTATGCTTATTAGTTATCCACTATTGAAGAGCATCTTGAATGATATGGAGGATATTAAGGCATCTGAAAATCCAAAGACTCGACTTTACTTTACAAAAGGTATAAAATAGATGGACGGTTTTATTGGGGGCTTGAACCTAACCTCTCTCTTTTAGAATCTCATGTACATGCATTACTTAATTTGGTTTATCTTTCTGGTCTACCCACCAAATATCCACGCCCCATTTTACCAGAGTTAGATTGTAAAGTAACCCATTCGTATATGATATAACTTTTTACTTATTATTCTTTTCATAGTCTTGACCCAAATTACATTTGAACTTTACGAACGAAATCGACACAACGGTACCGAAAAGGAATACTCTCTTCGTATCGGTTTCAGTCCTGGTGCCCATTATGATAGTGTCCTTGATCTACGTATGGATGCCGAGCATTGTCTTAAAGTAGCCCCTAGAAGGTGAGTGAATATATGAATGGAAAAGGGGAACCCCATTATTGATTGTCTATATGTAGAAATATCATCTCTCATTTATCATTGGATGCTGTTTTGGACCATTATAAATCTGCGTATGTGAGAATTCCTGAGTTGGCACAGATCGAGAAGCAGATTGATGAAAGAAAACTTTATTATGCTCAAGAAGATAATGAATAAGCATCACGGATCTTATATATGTATAAAAAAAAAGTTGATTTAGATTTGTAATATTTTTAATAGTAATAATAGTGATTTTAATAAAAAATAGTAGTTCGCACATTGATTTAATAATGAAATAGCATATGCTTAATATTAACACAACAATTTTTTATTTTAAGAACAATAAAAATTTAAGAGCGGTTAAAGAAAATAGTGTAAGGGAGATCTTCTATCTCTTTCATCCTGGCGATATAATTTTACGTATTCCTCATATTCCTCTGCTAGTTTTTTCTTATGGTCCTCGTAAGATTTTTTATCAGCGATATAATATACGAAACCAGGGTTATTTACTTCATTTGATCGCTCTTTTGAAGTTGACCAGAATAACTCAACTTCTGATACTACAGCTATAGAAAAAAAGTGACATATAATTTTAGTTTATCAACTATTTGAATGAGCATGAAACAAATGGTAAATAATACCTGCCAAGTGATGGATCCTAATAATTTTTGCAGAAATATGAGGGATGAGTATATTAACATATAATTAGGTATATGTAAATCTACTTTATAAAAGCTTATCAGTTTTTTCTTCCTCTTTTATTGATTTTTTCAATGGTGCTTGACATCAGGGCGCTTATGTATAAGAGATGTGTTAGAAGCATATTTTCTCTACAACTTCTACTAAGAAAGAGACTTACATAATCATGTTAAAGAAAATCAAACCTATAACAAAAGAAAACAAGATGGATAAAATAGTAATAATTGGGTTGTCACCAGCATCACCAGCATTCAATGGATCCCACACACCATAGATGAGAAACCATACATCAGAAAATGCTTTGAATGGATTTTTGAAGTCGTTTTCGCTACTACTATCACTTAGGTTGATCTGAGTACCATTTAGAGATCCAGAAAATTGTTCTTGAAAAAAATCATCTTTTTTTCTTCGAAGCAGAACAATGAGTGCATGTGTGAACGCAAGAACAACGGAACAGAATACGCCAATAAATGGCAACGTTTTTAAAGACATTTGTATGATCAGTTCTAATGTCGTTCCCTATGCAAGATGTACGCATCGTTTATTGGCCGATGATTTAGAACGAGTAATTTATAGTTTAAAATATGCCTCTCCACTTACAAAGGTTTTAAACGTCCGCAACCGTAAGATTCCGTGAATCCACAAGACAAGTGTAGTTGTTGACGTAACTTCATCCTACAGACATGTATAAATTTATACGTGTCCTATCAACATCTATAAACTAATAATAACTTACAATAAATTTTCCATTGTTAAGAAGCAAACCAAATGAGGCAATAGGCATTATCAGGGCAGCCCAATCAATAAGATTGTAAAAATTCGTGTAAGCTGGTATATTGTACATAAACTGCCTTATTTCCTGCACAAACAAGATAAACCAGAACAGAAACATAATGGTAATTGTAGCGTAGTGACCACGATGAGATATTGTTTGACCAAGTTGATATCCAAATATTTCTTGAGAAAAGGACACACCAATCGAGAATGATATGTAATATACCGCATGAACAAATAGAATCAAGATGAAACGCTTTCCGGTGAATGTTCTCCACTTGTAAAGAGTTAAGACTTCGATATTGACATTGCTTTCAAGGCAACACAAGATGTGGTGAAGCTTTGATGCAACGTAACTCCGTAGTTTTTAGGTAAATTAGGTCATACGTTCTTGGATATAATAAACTGTTACTTTAAATATTGCTCCCATACTAGACCAGGAAGCCAACTTTCTATAAATAAACCCAATAATTTTACAAAGCTTGAACACTTTTGATATAAAAATGTGTTGGCTGAGACTTGTATTTTTTTTTTTAGCATTAGTCTTTAAAAATGCAATAAAGAGATACTTTTTTTTTTTACTTTTTTCTCAAAACCGACATAGAATTCGCAGTCTTTCTACCATTACTTCAGTTTTTTTTTTTGTCAATTTTCCATTATCAAAATTCCAGACTAAATCTCCCATTGTGTTTAACCTATTTTATTACTTAAAACAAAATGCTATTTTTTTCCACATCGTAGATGGTGAAAGTAAATAAATAAAATAAAGCTATAAAGGTTCGTATATATAAAAAAAAAAGCAAAGTAGAAAGTACTAACAAAGAAATACAAAATCTTGCAAAGGGATTTCTGGTTTAGCCATGTTCTTACTCTCCTGGAAGTGTAATTTTAGATATTTTTCATACTCCTTTGATAGCTTGTCCTTGTGCTCTTCGTACAGTTTTTTATCCGCAATATAGAATACGAAGCGAGGGTTGTTTACTCCATTAAATCGCTCTTTTGGAGTGGACCAAAATAGCTCAACCTCAGATACTACAGCTGTTAAATAATAAACAAAAAATTTAGTCTATCAACTATTTGAACAAAAATAAATAACGGAAAATCATACCTGCTAAGTGATGAATCCTTGCAAATTTTGTAAAAACAATAAAATATAAGTATATACGTATAATTTAAACATATGTTTGTACATCTATTTCATGAGAGCCTACCAGTTTTTCTTCCCTCTTTCATTTATTTTTTCTAGGTTACTCGACATCAAGGCACTAATTTATAAAAATTGTGTCAGTGACATATTTTCCCTAAGCCCGATAATAAGAATAAACTTACATAATCATGTTAAAGAAAATTAAACCAATAATAAAAGAAAAGAAAATTGAAAAAATGGTAATCATTGGATCATCACCAGCATCGCCGTCGTTTAATGGATCCCATACACCGTAGATGAGAAACCATACATCAGAGAATGCTTTGAATGGATTATTGAAGTCATTTTGGCTACTACTATCGCTAAGGTTAATTTCGACCCCGTCCAGTTCGGTGTTTTGAGAATCATGCAGAGCTCCAGTAAATTTTTCTTGAAAAAAATCATCTTCTTTTTCTCGAAGAAGAACAATTAGTGTATGTGTAAACGCAACAACAATTGAGCAGAATGCACCTATAAACGGCAAAGTTTTCAAAGACATTTGGATGATAAGCTCTAGAGTTGTTCCCTATACGCAATTTATGAGCGTCTTAGTATTAAAAGTTTTATATTGAGTAGCTTTTAGTATGTTTTTCTACTTACAAAGGTTTTGAGCGCTCGTAATCGCAGTATTGCGTGAATCCATAGAACGAGTGTAGTCGTTGATGTGACCTGATTCTATATTGAATAAAAACAAATTAGTTCTCTCCCAACACATTTTATAGAATAGTAATAACTTACAATATACTTTCCATCGGTAAGTAGCAAACCAAGCGATGCAATAGGCATTATCAAGGCAGTCCAATCAATGAGATTATACAAATTCATGTAAGCTGGTATATTGTATATGAACTGCCTTATTTCTTGCACAAACAAAATAAACCAGGAAATGAACATGATAATAATAGTAGTATAGTGACCAGGATGAGAGAAGGAGTCACCAAGATGGTATCCAAACACTTCCTTTGCAAAAGCAACACCAGTCGAGAATGCTATATAATATATCGCATGGACAAATAGAATCAAGACGAAGCGCTTTCCCGCAAATGCTCTCCATTTATAAAGAGTTAAAGCTTCAATGTTTACATTGCTTTCAATAAAAATATTGTTAAATGTTTTGCTAGATGCAATTTCAGTAAATGGGCTATCTGTGGACTTGAACATGGATAAAAAGCTGCCGGACCTGTTTGATTGTTTAGTTGGTGTATGCGAAAGAAACCCTGGAATTGGCACAACACAAAGTGTTCTAGTATCTGAAACAAATTCATCTGTAACGAATAAAGGCTCTTCGTTTTTTATTGATCCATTATCTTCTTTAAATATATCTGATACGTGTATCAATGAGGGTCTTAAATAGTTGGATATCATATTATTCCAAAAATTTTGTTTTATGAAACGTGTCTTCAATTCATACGATTTGGGTTCTTCGATCTCTTTTGTTAAACCGTCCGACAACACACTTGGATCAACCTGAGTTGAAGTGATTGAATTAAAAGCACCTTGTACGCCTTTCTTCAGAACTGGAAACCCTTTTGGAACAGGGAAATATGCCAACATTTCGGTACACTTTAGAAGTATATCTATATAATTATTGTTAGATTAAATGTCCCATACCAAAAATGTATATTTGAATACCTAAATATCTTTCCCTTTGAAGAAATAGAAATAAGTCTGTAATAGCATGCATGTTTCCAACGCCATTTAATCGGGAATCCATTAATACATGATAAAATAAAAGATAGAATAATTTCCGGTTTGTTTTTGAGAGTTCTGTAAATACATTCACTTTTGGCTTGCTGTCGTATTTAGTATGAATTTGTGTGCTTGTATAATTTCTGAAAGATAGTGCATTATTCGTTTCCGGGTAGCTAAATATACTAACTGGAATTTGGGCGTTGGATTTAATTTGGTTTTCGTCTTCTTTTAGTACAATTTGTTTGATAAAATCATGGAGCGAGGGTATTTTGGATAGCAGGTAGAGGGAGAAGCTTCCAGAATCCGAAGAAAAGTAATTTGTGTGCTCATACTTCTTGATTAGTTTAGTTAGGAGATCCCTTGCATGGGAACTTTTGACTTCCAGTCTATAATCCTTCATAATTCATTAAATGTATTATTGTGGGTGTATTTAAGTATAAATAAAATATAAGCTTCCTACCCATTTATCTTCAATGATTGACTCAAAATAGTAGAGAGCTAAGATTACACTATCAAAAGAATGAAATTCATAGCCAACGTGCTCCTTCTTTGGGTTTTCCTCTTCATTGTTTTGATCAGGTAAGGTATTGTCTTCATTTACAGGTTCTGATTCACTTTTGACATCGCTATCTGGTTCTATACTGTTTTGAGCAGATGTGGCACTTTCTTCATTTACAGATCCTGGCTCACCCTGAACGTTGTTATTGGCATCTGTATTACTTTTCGTAGACGGTGATTTTGTTTTATTTACAGATTCTGATTCATCATGAGCGTTGTTACTGTTACTGTTATTTATTATCGTCTGAGAATTCTCTGAGCTATCACCCGTGCGGTTATTGTTCTTTTCGCTTTGTTCAAATAAATCCATATTTGGTGTATTTTGGGTAATCAACTCCATTGGTAGAAATATTTCATCAAAGTAGTCATTGGTATCTCCATCGGTTCCTGAGGTGCTGGTATTTTGTTTTCGAGTTACTACAGTGTGGCCTGAAATTCCATTTGCATCGAACTCGACTTCAATATCATCTATGTTTATAGCATCTAGTTCATCTCCATTTAATAAGTGAGGTATTCCTGCGAGCACACTGTTATATATTTTTATATAAATAAGCTGATTGTGGCGTGTAAAACGGTAATACTGGGTCTTTGTTTCCGGGCCAATGAGAGATTTTAATACCATGGATGCGTCTACAGAATCATCTTTAATAGGTACCAGGCGATACATTTGTACTGAAAAATAGCCAAAGAGTAAGATGTATCTGTTTTTGTTATATTCCAACACATATCCTTTAAACATGTGGTATTTGCTATCCAAGTCGGGCATTTCGACATATTCAACAAGTTCCGGTTTCTCTTCGTCTGGAAGCTCGTCTGGGTTCCCGATTGGACTCCATTCCTTCCATTTAAACATTGGGCTAATTTGTTGATTTTGAATAGCTGTTGTATCTAGAACGGATATATCAAAAGACTCACTTTCCAATTCATCGTTGATGTTTCTATTAACATAGGTCACTGAAAAACTGTCCTTTGAGATTGGTTCGATAAAGATGAGAGGTCTTGGTTTTATGTATGTTTCCAATGCATATTCTCTATGGTATACTAATCTTTGGGCTGAAATATTATATAGTTGACAGTAAGAGCATTCCTTTTCAGCCATTTTCTTTAAATTCGTTTCAGAAACGTCATCTGCGATAACAGTTCTTTGAGCTGCATATCCGGAAATGAAAATATATTTATCATCAAGATGGAATGAGACATGTTGGATAATGTTGTCGATAAGGTCTGGTTCTACACTACATTTGTGAAATGTATTTATGTCGGATGTTATCGTATTTAAAAGTAATCCTGTTACGAACGAGTATATGTAAAAAGTTGGAGCTCGACTTATTTCTTTATTTAGAGGAAAACCATGGTGCACCGTCGCAATGTATTTATTATTATTTGATATCGCTGCAACTCCACTAGACGAATTCTTGTTGATAGACCCGAGTAGTTTTCTACTGTGTGGTAACCATATTCGGTCTATACTAGCGGTACATGGTTCGATTAAGATGTTTTGCCTGATAGCTGCTGTCATATATAATAACCTATCCATGTAGGACATGTTTTGTACAAGGGCTTTCAATGTTTCGATATTTCCCACATCAAAAGAATCCTTGATAAAGCTTAAGGTGCCTCTTGTGGTACTGCATGTCGCATCTCTAACGCGGAAAACCATAGGGGAAATGTGGTAAGAACTGTTTTTTGCGGACGCTATCTTGTCAAATTTTAAGTTGAATATACTAATATTGGCATTGGTTGCTATGATAAAGAGATCCCCCATAAATACAGGCCTTAAATTATGAAACGCTTTAACATCTCCGGAGTTTCTATCTAACAACTTTGGTATCTTCCTCTTTTTCTCGGTCTCGGTAGTGGAATAAATATTATAGCTGGCTTGATCTTCGCGGAAGGATGAAATCGACACGGCTACGAATTTTCCATCAAATGAAATTGAAAGACATAAAGTCACAAAGGGCGATGCAAGCGAGGTCTCATCACTACATATTCGTATTCCTTTATTTGATGGCCTTGAGTAAGTTTGAGGTGAATCAGGATAATCTCCCTCTTCGTCTTTTTTACTGTTATAAATTTCGAAAATAGTTATCTCTTCGTAATCTTCAAAATTGCCTTTGATTTTATACACATGTAGCATATAACCGGAATCCACCGTTGCAATAAGCTTTTTATCTCTAGTTATATCAAATACTTCGACATTTTTCAGCGTTGTTTTTGGGTAGCAGATCAGGTTTTTGAAGAATTTATTGTTCGAGTTTGTGTTCATTTCACCTGATGGTCGGTTATCTGAGGAGTCTTCCATTGGTGAAGGAATTGGAACTAAAATAATTCTAATATTAAGATAAATTCTTTTAAACAATTTGAAAAAGCCTCTGACTTACGTGCGACATGGTCGGGTCGAGAGTTCGCCATTACAAATCGTTTGATTTGAAGAGAAAGATGAACAATTGAGGTAGGCTTAGAAAAAAGAAATGGATATACTTATATATAACTTAGTCATCTGATGGATTAAATTGTTCGGATGATCTTTTGGTACAACCATGGAATACACTCGCTAAGGCAATACAAGATGTGATGAAGCATATATGCAACCCAACACCATAGTTCCCATTTAAATTAGGCCATTTCTACTTTTGCATTCAAATCAAACTGATATGTACAGGATACCATTTTTAGCTTTTGAATGTTATGAATACATCAGCATTGATACAAGTGCATATATAACTGGTATTGGACTCTCTCCCAAATTTAGGATTGACAGTTTATTTATAAAAAGCTTTTATATAACTATTAGTTCTTGTACATTTTACTTTTTTTTTTATTGTGCT
>VCJL01002021.1:19460-29714 GCA_024139405.1 Backusella mclennaniae | reverse complement strand
TCATTGGCTGCTTTGTCGTGCGCGTAGTGTTCAAGCTGATCAGTACTAAGATCATTCACTACATAATATATCAGCCGATTTGGCCGAGCGGTCTAAGGCGCCGCACTCAAGTTGCGGTCTCGCAAGAGGCGTGAGTTCGAATCTCACAGTCGGCAATATCTTTTGCTTTTTTAGGTAAAGTACATGAGAAGTCTTGAGAATATTTTTCACATTTTCGATTTAATTTGGGCGTTTTTTTTAAGTGTCATTTGAGGTATACTCCATTTAAAATTTTCCAAGTGACTGTGATATTGACTGGCCTATATCAGATCCATGGTCTTTTACCATTGTTACGTCTCCCATATTCATAGTGCCCGTAACTGTATCTGATATTTGATCCAAGCTATTGGCTTATCCACCTATTTCCATTTTTGTACTCCGCATTGAAATTATCTTATTATATTATTCATATCAAGTTGATACTGTATTTTTATCCTTGATACACAAGACAATTATTCCTAGGATTCATCTGATTCTATTCTGTATTCTGACTGACTATTATCTTTATCCATCAATTCTTGTGCCCTTATTCTATTTTTATTATCTATTTCCTTTTGTATCGTTTATCTTTATCATTCGATGTTGCTCGGAAGATACTCACATTTTCATATAGATGGATTATAGATCTCTATCTATCTTGTTCTATTTTATATTTGTAATAACCTTTCTTTTAACCGATGCTGGTACCTGAATTATTATAAATACTAGAACATTATTCACTCAATAAAATATAACTTCCTTCTTATTTCAAAAATCACACATATATTCTTGGCCGCTAAAGCGCTGGCTTTCTTATTTGATCTTATCTCTATAGTATTGACATTGAGAACTATTATGTCTATTATCTTGTGAAGTTCCATAGAATTATACTTACTTTGTAATTCTGTGCTTTTATTATTTTTATTATTTTATATCTTTATTTCTCTCCTCTTGTATAAAAAGGACATCTTTTATATAAGAATCTATAGTAACTATACTTAAACAGTTGGTGCTCACTACAAATCACAAGAATCTTTAAACCCTAACACCATGAAACTAGCTTTCCTGGTTTTGTAGAAATAAAAGGGAGATCATTATTATTATATTTGTTAATTAATTACAGACTACATCAACATTTCAATAGGTGAAATGTTGAAGGAAAGTGAGTTATTAGACAAATGATTTTTATCGCACAAATATCGTAACTGTTCTTGTACTCATTGATTGATGTTACTTTTTGGTACTGTTATTATTTATAACATTGGTAACTAGGAGATTCCCTTTTACTTCATTGATCATTAAGCTAATCTCACATTACTGGAGTGGATACTCTTCTTCAGCAAAAGAAAACAAAGTTACCATTACCGGTATTTGCGTTTCCAAGTAATGTTTAGTAATTCAGTCCCTTAAATATAATTTAAGCGAGGAGGTTAATTTTATTTTCTTTGATCCAAGAACTCACAAAAATTCCAGTTACTGTTTTTTTTTGTTTGTTAAGCTTGTGTACAAAGTTTGTGCCTTACAGATTGATTTGTTTCAGATTTAAGATCGCGTTGCTATAATTAATCAAGTAAACGTTATTGTTAAACCACACAACGTTTTTAGTTGAATAGAAGAATAAAAATTAAGTATATTGCTTATTTTAATTCATAATTTTTGGCATAAAAGCCCTAATTTTTTTTTAATATAATAGAGTCTTTAGAGCCATTGAGTATCTATAAAATCAATAAAGAGAAATGATGGCAGGATCTTTCCGCTTGGTATCATGGAAATTTCAATATTACATTTTCGAACATCCAAAATGATACCTCGTTGTTTCCATTGATTGTTTATTCTACACAAAATGGAAAATCAAGTAGAATTATTGTAT
Source organism: Backusella mclennaniae (assembly GCA_024139405.1). Classification (NCBI taxonomy): domain Eukaryota; kingdom Fungi; phylum Mucoromycota; class Mucoromycetes; order Mucorales; family Backusellaceae; genus Backusella; species Backusella mclennaniae. Next base: position 27,826 of record VCJL01002021.1, on the reverse strand, counting down.
ACTCAGGATAGTTTATTATAAAGTATTTCAAGCGTTCTTCAATGTTAAGCAGGCGTTCCTCAACTTAAAGCAAGCGTTCTTCAATGCTACCAAGGTGTTCTTTTTTTTTTAAAAAAAAAAGACAAATATTTTCTCTTTATTTAACATGTAATAATTTCAAGATGATATTGTCGTATATACACGCTATAATTAGTTTTGTGGTAGTCTTGATGGGTCTTCACGATTTTCTTAATCGATCCACCACCCTCTATTAATGTTAATTCTGCTATTATCCGTAAGTAATAACAAGTATATCGTCTCTCTCTTTGTGTACATTTAAATAGAAATATTTTATGCAGAATTGACTTTTGAGTGAGTTATATCTTGTAATAAACTAGTAAAAGCGGATGCTCTAGTTTTAACTCGGGCTTCTTTTATAAATAAAAAAGACTCTTACTTGAGTTGTTGAAAACTATTTTTTATTCCTGCCTCGTCTTCTCTCTCTTGATTTTTTTCATTTTATGTATTGATCACAAAACTTTAATTTTTTAAAAATCCCAAAAAGGTGTGTGGGGTTTTTTTTCTCAGGATTTATTTGATCGTTTTTATTGGTAGGCCAAAAATTAGGTAATACTCTTAAAAGAAAAGTAAAAAGGACTCTCTTTTATTTTACAACGCCTCTCTACAAATATATACTCATATAAAAAGATTTAGTAAAGAATGTTAGTATTGCTTTATACCGATTAAATTACTTGCACAATTTTTGATTAAGGTTATAATAAAAAAAAACTAGAGATCTTGGACTAAATAAAATACGTTCTAGCGTACTTTCATATTTTGCGGAATTGATTCTTTGCCAATTTATGTTTGGATTGTCCGCGATTCGTTCCTTTCAAGTGATTACATTTAGAATAGAGCGATGTAATAAAATCTTTCCAGTTTCACTTTTACTTTGCTTGTTAAAAAAAATGGAAGCCCCACACTTTTTTTTTTACAACAAGCAAAAGGGTAAACATTGATGCACCAAACTGGCTCTTATCTTTTATGTTTTACAAGCACAATAAAAGAAAGTTTGAGATTCTTGTGCATGCAGATCAAAAAAAGAAAAAACAAATTCCACATAGTTTTCGTGGAACATGCGTAAATTGGAACTTGAACAAATTGGTCAATTTTAGATGTTGTACTATTCACCTAGAATCAAAGCAGCCAATGCTGTTGCTTAATTAAACCCATTACTCACTCTTTTTTTGAAAGCACATGCCTCCAATCTCGGACAATTAATAATAAAGCATAAAGAAAATCATTATAAACAAGTACAGTAAAGATGGTGTTTTTATTTGAGATAAAATGAATATTTCATGAATTGTTCTACAGAACCGATTAGTTGGGTTTTATATGTGTATATATTTAGAAAGAGTAAAGATCAAAAAGAAAGCATATAGATAAACCATGCTGAAAGACCATACCAGACTCTGTCTCTATTACTTGCGCTTCAAGTCAAGCCAGAATCATCATTACTATTACCGCTAGTTTCAGATGATGATATTAGACTTGTGCTATTTTCAAGATGACTGTTTCCATGAATAACACTCTCTTCATCAGATACTTTGTCATTTTTACTACCAATAGCGGCCTGTTTCTCTCCGGTTAGTTCATTTTCGGCAGAGCTATTTCTTTTTTGGAGTTGACAATGGTTTTCAAGCCCAGCCTGTACAGCATCCATCGCAAAATCCACAAAGAGCTCGTCATAATAGTCAATAATGTGTTTGTCCTTCTTTGGAATCACCTCATGGATCATAAACCAGTCATGAGCATAGTCTTCTGTAATCAAACGAATATCCACACCTCCATCTCGGTCAACGGCACTTGCCAATTCAACAACATGATCACGCAAGCATTCTTTGCTTCCTACAAACACCAACGCATGCTTTGGACAGAAGCGTACAAAGTCGTGTTTGATTTTACCCAATTTCAGGAGCGGCAAGTCGTCAGGACTAGTTTCGGGTAAACCTAAAAAGTCCTTAAACACCATCTCTGCCAAGGCCCTAGATACCATATCGGTCTTTTCGTAGCGTTTCCAAGAGATGGAGTCTGTATCGCCAGACACCAGTGGAGATGAGAGGAGGATACCAGCAGGTATATCCAAATCATAATTTTCGCGTGGTGCGTTCAAGTCGTGAACGGCGTTGGGAGCATATGTTCGAATCAATGTTTCTAGACAAATTGCACCGCCTGCTGAGTCTCCTGATAAGATGATTTTAGATGGTGATACACAGAGGATCTTTGTGAGATAATTAAACGCTTTTATGCTTTGGTGAACAGGGACGGGATATTTATACTTTGGTGAGAGACCTAAATAATCATTCCGAAAAAATACCTTAATTTTTTTTTTTTAAATATGTGGGGTATATCAAGATTTACCATAATCAATCGACATGATACATGCATTCATATTGTATTTCTTTTTGAATAAATGTATCCAATTAATAAAAGAATCCATGTACATTGTACTGTTTCCAACTCTAAATCCACCACCTATTTTCAATATGTGTTTTAGTATATATAAATAAATAACAATAGAAATCGAAACCCCAAAATGGGGAGGACTAAAGTAAAGAAATTATTTACCATGAACCTCAAAAATAACAACATCAGCCTTTTGCAAGCGTTCAATTGCGGTTGCCTCATCACAGTGAATCATGTCTGGCATGATCAAAGCTCCCTTCCATTCCTGATGATTTATCTTTTTCACATAATTGGATTGATCGTATAATGGACGAGTTAGTTCATTGACAATGGCTCTTGCAGGTGCTGATGGCATAGTAAGGGCAGAACGCAATGTTTGTATGACGACGGCGGGAGGTGAATTTTTGATCACTTTTCGAATATCATCCATTTTGTTGTTTATCTTTTATTAAGGAGTAAAGAAGAAAAGAAAGAAAGAGTTTTTTTTTTTTCACATCCATTGTTCATATATATCGCCCATAAAGAGTGTGGGTAATAAGCATTGTTTGTTTTGACATATGAAAAACAAGAATGAAAATCCTTCAAGCAGATTGGCTGGTTTTGATCAAACACGGCTCATCTGTCATACTCGTTTCTTATAGAGCACATTTCGTTTTATGTCATGACTGAATTGATTATTTTAGAGGATTACTTGTTTGATTTTTCTTTACTTGTTTTAAAAGACTATTCTTCAAAATCAAATATTTGGTATTTTGGAATACGATATTCCAAATTAGGAAATTCCTGTATTTCTCTTAAAAAAATGAAAATAGACTTCTTCGGAAAATATAATCTCTTTCTCACAACTAAAAGAATTCCCCTTTTTTTCATAGCATGAGAAAAAAATATCAAAAATATCAAGCATATATAAATACAATGTTTTTTGACATGCATTATTTTTTTATTCTATTCAACAAATTAATCTTTCTAAAGACAAAACTACTTACAAAACAAAAATGACTGGTGTTAACGTTTATACTTATCAAGATGCTGATCTCTCCCTTGTCCAGAACAAGAAGGTTGCTTTCATTGGTTATGGTAACCAAGGTATGTATTAAATAAGAAAATCTGGGGGAAAAAGGTCTTGTAAGGAGCAGTGTGTCTAACGGCTTTTTATAAAATAATAGGTCGTGCTCAGGCCATGAACTTGAGAGACTCTGGTGTCAAGAGCGTCACCATTGGTAACATTGATGATGAATACAAGCAAACTGCTATTGAAGATGGTTGGTCTCCCGTTAGCATCCCTGAGGCTACCGCCGGTGCCGAAGTCATCCTCTTGCTCATCCCCGATGAGGTCCAACAAGAAGTCTGGAAGACCTCCATCAAGGACCACATTGCCAAGGACCACCGCACCACCCTCGTTGTTGCCTCTGGTTATGCCGTTGCCTTCAACCTCTTGGATATCCCCGAGCAAATGGATGTTGTCATGGTTGCTCCCCGCATGATTGGTGCCGGTGTCCGTGATAGATTCCTTGCCCAGGAACCCTACCCTTGTTTCGTCTCTGTTGAGAAGGACAGCTCTGAAGAGGCTCTCGCTGTTGCCCTCTCCGTCTCTGCCGGTATTGGTGCTATGACCAAGTCCCGTGGTGGTAAGGTTGTTTCCTCCTCTTGCCGTGAGGAAGCCGCTATTGATTTGTTTGCTGAACAAGCTCTTTGGCCCGCCATCAACACCTGTTTCCTCCAAGCTTTCGATACCCTTAAGGCTGCCGGTTTCTCCGAGGAGGCCATCCTTCACGATATGTACCTCTCCAAGGAACCTGCTGAGGTCTTTGAAAGAGCCGCCACTGTTGGTTTCTTCCATCAACTCAAGTTCCACTCCAAGACTTCTCAGTTTGGTCAGCTCCGTGGTACCAAGCAAAACCCCAACAAGGAGATTGTCCGTCAGCAATTCGAAAAGGTCCTCCACAAGGATATTCTCTCTGGTGACTTTGCCAACTTCTGGTCTGGTGCTCTTGCTGAGGGTGCTTCTGAACTCGATGGTTTGTGGAACGAAGTTGAGGAGGAGCCCATTGCTAAGGCTGAAAAGACCATTGGTGTCCGTAAATAAGTGATTTTTTTTTCTTCTCAAAATATTTGTCCCTGTATCATTTGTTCATATTAACCTATTTATCATGTTCGCTAAAAAGAGAGAACCATTTTACTAATAAAAAAAAGTGATTTTTGTAATCTATATATTATTTTTTTATTTATTTATTAATATTTTTTTTCTGGAGAGTATCTTTAACAGAGAAGGTTATATAAATCTCGATAAAAAAAAAAAAAACAAAACAAAAACATGAGCTTGGTACTAAAGGATTCATGTATTATTATTAGGTAATGATGGTACAGTCTCTGTGTGTAATTTTCCTTGGTTTTCCAGTGTAACATTATTTTCGGTAACATCAGTGAATGATTGGGTTGGCGTAACATTTTGTGCTGGTTGAGCTTCCAGAGCAGTCGTGGCAGCAACAGGTCTAGGTTCCCCTGGAATAATAGGCTTGGATGGTGGTTGAAAAGGGGATGCTAGAGGTCGAATAAGAGGAGGGTGTGGTGAAATAGTATTGGGCAAAATGGATGGTTTCGAAACCGGCTGTTGCTGAGGAGGTGGAAGAACAGGCTGAGGCAGAATAGGAGGAGGTCGATGGGATTGGAAAGAAGGCTCCAGAATAGAAGGCTGAGGTTCGAGAATAGGTGGTTGATGTTGAGCAGCAGCAGTAGGTCTAGGTTCAAGTATAGGGTGAAGTATAGGGTGATGATGATTAGGTTGGATAGCCTGAGGTGGTGGTGGCAATGGTTGAAGTATAGGTCTAGTTGGCTGTGGCTGAAGAGGGGGTTGAGATGAAATAATGGTGATTTGAGGTGATTGAAGTCTATCCCAAATTTGGATAGAAGGTAAAGTCACTTGATCACCATCATGCTGTTTTTGTTGTTTATTGGTTTTTTGACGCTTGACTTGACGAATTGGCTCTACCTCTTCTCCATTCTTAATTTTACATGAACGACATACAAAAGTAATACTATCTAATGTTTTTTTGTTTGCATGGACCTGACCGTATTTACGAAGACATTTAATGTGCTGCCAAACACCGCATTGCTCACAAGCAATCATGGGTGATCCATCATCCTATTTTTATTTATTCATGTTTAGTCCGTAAATCTATCATTTATCGTTATTAATAAAATCTTACCAAGTTTTCACCCTTTACACCACAAATACACTCAAATTCCCAAGATTCTTCATCTTGACCTGCATTTCTAGCCTTTGGTTTTCTTCCTCGTTTCCTCTTTTTACCATCAGACAATGATGATGGTTTAACAATCAATTTCAAAGGAGGAATAGCAGGTGTGCCATTCTCTGATTGACCATTATTCATATTTTGTACATCGATATCATCATTATCTTCATCCTCCCCTTTCTTTTCACGTGCAAGGCGTCTATATTCACGTTCCATTGTGCGTTTCTCGCGTTCAAGTGATCTTTCCTCTCTTGCCTTTTGTACTTTTTCCTTTTCCTCTTCTTCCCGTTTTGTGGCCTTTTCCTCTATGCGGCTTGACGCTCTACCAGTGGTAGTAGTAGTGATGGTATTGATTTCAGGTGCTGATAATGCCTCCAACTCTTTAATCATAATTCTCGAACTACGTTTTCGGTGAATAATTGCTTCTCGTTTTTTAAGTTCCTTCTCATGTTCGATGATGGCGGGTAATACTTTGGGCAATACGTCGTTGACTAATAGATCGTGGAATCGTTTTTCGTCGACATGTGTGCTTTGTGCAAACCTTTCTGGAATGTGCTCCCATTCTGTACTTGTAGCACAAAGCTATGATATTGTAAGAGAATGGCATTAGATTATTTTACATCATGATCATTTGATGCTTCATACCAGTTTCCATGGTTTCCATTCTTCTTCGTCTTCTTGGTCCTCTTTTTGTTGTAAGAGTCGATCTTCTTGCTGTTTTGCGTTTCGAGAACTTTTACGTGAACCTTTTGCGGTGTGTCGTTTCTTTGGAGCAGGTTTTTTTTTAGGTCTTGGTTTTGTAAGCGATTCTTTATATAGTCTATTGTCTAAATAGATTGATTGTTATTACTAATTACTGATGTATTGTTATTCGTTGTTACCATCAAATAGCCAGAAAATATCGCCTCGTTTATCAAAGCCAATTGGATCCACTCTCCATTGTATACAATCATCTTCAGTTTCTAAATGTTCTCTCAACTTTTCAGGTTCATCTAATTGCCACTATTTTGAGATATGAATAAAGATATGAATACACCAGCCAAGTTTGTTGTCATTTACCTCACATAATAAGTGAATCAAGTGTAATTTCGTATCTAACGGCAACGTAAAGTAATTGACAGACACTCTTTCTTCTATTGTTTGTTGCTCTTCATCCGTCTCTACTTGTTTTTTTATTTCTGTAGTGTAAAATGGGTTTTCTTGATCAAATTCTCGTTTATCGAATTCCTTTGCAAAGTAATTTTGCCAGCTTGATTGACTTGATAAAATATAAGTAAATCAATCATAATAATAATCATCATAATAATAATAATGCTTACTTTATGAATCGATTACGAGTGAGCGTACGCAGCATACGAACAACCATATCTTCTAGTCTTGGTCGACTTGATGCTTGTAAAAACATATCTTCAAGATCCTTGAAACAAATAATAGAAAAAAAAAGGGTGTTATTTATGCAAATACGTTGCACAACCTTTTGCTTCGTTTATTATAAACAAGAGAGAAAAGAAAAACAAATTGCACAAGTTGAAAGGGAATTGACTCTTGTCTTTCCTTCTTTCTGTTTGTATTTTTGTACTTTTTCAACAGTCTTTTTTTCCCCTCTCTCATTGCATACTTTTTACTATAATAAACTGTCGCTTATTATTAGAAGTAAAAAAAAATCAAACTTACTTCAGTTTCAAAGAGATCATCGAGTGGATCAGCAGAACGCGGATAATCGAGTTGGTGAGTCCAAGGACCAAAGGCAGATTGGAAAGTATGAAGGAATTGAGAGATGGACGCAAAGTCAATATTATTCCGTAACTGACTCAATTCGTTCATTTTATTTTATAGATGAAAAGAGATCTAGCAGCTAAAATAATAATAATAATGAAAATGAAAAAAAAAAAAATGAAAAAAAAAAAAAATGAAATCCCTTGCGCTTTTTAAGGCTGAGATTGGAAATTAAGTTGTTTTGGTGGTGTTTTTCTGTTGTATTTTCTGCAGAAAAGTAGCAATGATAACCATCATTAAATATTCCGCATAAACAAAATAAGCTTAGTATATATAGGCATGTGTGTATGTGTGTGCTATTTATTTATTTTGTAGATCATCTCGTACATTCAATATCAAAAGTGAATAGATAAAATTCAAATTAATGAGAAAAGGGATAATAATTATTGAGAAAAGTTGATGAGAAAAAAGTGGGTCAAAGGAGATTAGGATTTTAGTATCAAACCAGGGCACTATAATAAAGGTGTTTTATTTAAGTATGTTTGGATATCAATGTAAATTGTGTATACTTTTATATTGTTATGACTCAGGTTAAATATATGAAGAAAATAGACTTCTTTATTTAATGGGTGCTTTCAAAAACGTCCCCTAGGGGACTATTTTTAAAATGAATTTGGCAAACCCAGTTTATACCCATATGATCAAAAATCATGACATAGTAACCTTCAATGTTGTATTTGAGTGTCCTAAAAGAAAATGGGTTATTCATTTACTTTGTCGTATAAAAAATTACAAATGATGAAAAATGGTATCCACTGAATCTATCTCTGTCATACTGGTGCGTTGGCTCTGTTACTTTATATCATGTTATTCTTCATTGGGATGTAATATACCTTTATGGACCTTGCTACATGGATACCTATCTATTTATACGCTCACTGTCTGAAATCT
>VCJL01002016.1:86974-97353 GCA_024139405.1 Backusella mclennaniae | reverse complement strand
AAAAAAAAAAATGTCAAGCGAAGTTGTAACACATCCAGATGAGTTTAATCATGTGTTATCTGCCAAAGAACGTCGACGATTAGCACTTGACGAGGTACAGTCTATAGAGCTTCTTAAGTGTGGTCAAACTCATATATATGTAGATTGATAATGCAAAATTCGGATGGTACCACATCCGCGCATGTATTGTCTCCGGGATTGGCTTTTTTACCGATGCATATGATATATTTGCAATCAATCTAGTGTCGACCATGATTGGGTTTGTATATTGGTCAGATGAAGGTAATAAAACTCCATACAATGTGGACACAGCAATCAAGGTTTCATGCTCGGTTGGAACGGTGATAGGTCAGCTATTATTTGGCTATCTCGCTGACCACGTTGGACGCAAGCGCATGTATGGTGTGGAGCTCATCATCATCATTGTTGGTACTGTTGGACAGACTCTTGTTGGAAACGCACACTCGGTTTCCTTTTGGGCTGTCATTACATTTTGGCGAGTTTTGGTAGGGATCGGCATCGGCGGAGATTATCCGCTTTCTTCTGTCATCACTGCTGAATTTGCCACCACCCGCCACCGAGGGGCTATGATGTCCGCTGTCTTTGCCATGCAAGGGATTGGCCAGGTCTCTTCTGCACTTGTTGGCCTCATCACAACTGCCGCTTACAAGTCGGCCATACAATACGACTCAGGCTATCTCGATAATGTTTGGAGAATTGTCATTGGTGTTGGTGCCATACCTGCATGTGGTGCTCTTTATTATCGCCTAACCATCCCAGAAACGCCTCGTTATACAATCGATGTCGAGAATAAAATCGAACAGGGCGCGAATGATGCAAGGGCCTTCATTACTACTGGTGCAAGAGCAATTCCTGTTCCTGTCAAATCAAACATGGAGAAAAAAGATACAAATACCATTATAGTTGAACAAGAGGAAAATGTTGTCGTCAAGGCCTCCTTTCAAGATTTTAAAAGACACTTTGGTCAATGGCGATACGGCCGTGTCTTGCTTGGCACCGCTTACTCGTGGTTCGCACTTGATGTTGCATGGTACGGTCTTGGGTTAAATAACTCTGTTATTCTTAGTACTATTGGATTTTCTGGGGGTTCTGATCCATATGAGTAAATTATATTTTTATTAAAATCCGCATCTTATCAGAAACTAATGCAGTGAACATTTTTTTTATTAGAGCCGTGTTTAAAACTTGTGTCGGAAACATCATCATCAATCTTTTGGGATCTGTACCGGGTTATTGGATCTCTGTATTCACTATTGACAAAATGGGCCGTAAAACTATCCAAATCATGGGCTTTACCATGCTAACCATCATGTTTATCATTCTTGGATTTGGATACCATGCCATCATTAACGAATCCGTAGCACTCTTTATCGTTTTATTTACTATAACTCAGATTTTTTTCAATTGGGTTAGTATTTACCTCTCTCGGGTTTTCTTTTTGCTCATAACTCTCTTTTATTCAGGGACCAAACACAACGACATTTGTTGTCCCAGGGGAATGCTTTCCTACTCGTTATAGATCCACTGCACACGGTATTTCAGCAGCTTCTGGAAAGATAGGATCTATCATTGCACAAGTTGGTTTTGGACTTTTAAAGGATATTGGAGGAAGTAATGCATGGATCAACCATCTGCTACAATTGTTTGCTTTTTTTATGCTGACCGGTATATTTTCATCACTTTTGATTAATGAAACAAAGGGAAAGACGCTTGAAGAACTATCTGATCCACAGGATGAGGAGCTGGAAGTAAATCAAAAGAAGACTCGATTAACTCAGTTATAAAACAATCTATGCACTTTGCCTTTTTGTTTCAATGTTTTACATTCATTAACCATTTCTTCATATACATATATATAAACTAAATATATATATATATATATATTCCTTTTTAAATTCTTTATTATATTTTTCGAAAAGAAAAAAAAAGTTCTCTGCCAGATATAGTAATATTTTCTCTTTCATTCCTGCCACTCGCTTATAGCAAATCGCAAGATCAGTAAATGATTTTTATATCGCCATCTCGAAATATATCTATGCACCTTACTAAAATGATACAAGGTGTCTTTTGAAATATATCTGTAAAAGGTAATATACTCGCTTTGTTATTTTTGATTTATAAGCATTCCCTGAATGCAATAACCAGGTCATTGTGAGGTGATTTGTGATACAGCAGATCACTGTGTACTTCTTTTTTTTTTTTATTGAGAAAATTTTATATCGTTCAATTTGCTGAGCGACGATGTCTTATTCATTGGTAAAACAAGTAATTAAGCAAAGTCCACTACTTGTCCTAAAAGGACTATAAAAATAATCTATTTAGAAATAGCAACATCATTTCATCAGGTTACCAATAAAATTATAATTCACACACTGTGTCCAGAAATCTCTGTGACTTTTTCTAAACACTAGCTCATAGTAATTTGTAATTCTCCTCAGCCGCAGCACCTTAAATCAAAAGTAAGCCACAAAAAATAAACTATCTCTTATCTTTCGCTTTTCTCTTCATCCTTAGAATATATACTTTAAAAAAGAAAAAAATACCGAATATGTCTTGAGTATGACTATTGTAGTGACGTACTCTGCTTTATTTTTTTTCTCATCAAAAAGAAGGATTTTCTACTTTCAATTTGATTATTAAACTTCAGTGAGCCTTATAATAAAACCTTATATTTTAACCTCCGTTGATTTTTTCTTTTCCGGACATTTTTTTTTCTCCGTCGCCGGGATAATGCAAAAATTCCTTTTAAAAAGGGGAAAAATGCACTGGCAAAATGAGAACGTTACTTTCTTCTTCTAATCATACACTTTAGAAAAATAATACTCAAAATGGTCTGCCAAAAAACTTTCACCTTGTAAGTAACCTCATCCATTTTGGATAAAGGATAATGGGCTAACTGATGATGATAGGAACAACGGAAACACCATCCCTGCTGTCGGTTTGGGTACTTGGCAATCTGCCGAGTCTGGCGATGTTGTCTATAACGCCGTCAAGACTGCTCTTGCTAACGGTTATCGTCACATTGATACTGCTATGGCTGTAAGTTAAGCGATAAAAAAAATAAAGAGCCCTTTGTATATTAACAACAAAAAATCGCGTAGTATGGTAATGAAGTCGAAGTCGGTAGAGGTATTCGTGATGGACTTAAGGAGGCTGGCTTGAAGAGAGAAGACATCTTTGTCACCACAAAGTTGGCTCCTATCTCTGCTCGTCCTGATATCGTTCCCCAGGCCTTTGAGGACTCTCTTACCAAGTTGGATATTGGTTACATTGATCTTTACATGATGCACTGGTAAGTGAAAGAGAGAAAAGCTCTACATGTTTCTGGTATTAATACTCATTCCTTTCTGTAGGCCCGTTGCTTTGAACCCTGCCACTGGTGAAGCCATCCCTTTGAGACCCGATGGTTCTCGTGACATTGATGAACAGCTCCAGGGTAAGTTTGAACTTACTTGGGAAGCTATGGAGAAGTTGTTGGAAGGTGGTAAGGTCAAGAACCTTGGTGTTGCCAACTTTGCTATCCCTAATCTCGAGCGTCTTTTGAAGACTGCCAAGGTCGTTCCCGCTGTTAACCAGATTGAACTTCATCGTAAGTATAAAAGCAAACAGAAAAGGAGGGAGGAGTGTGCGAGAAAGAGATAAGAGACTAACCAAATATGTAACAATAGCTTACTTGCCTCAAAACAAGCTTGTTGACTTCTGTGCCTCCAAGGGTATCCACTGCTCCGCTTACTCTCCTCTCGGCTCTGCCAAGTCTACTTTGCTTGATGATGAGAACTTGAAGAAGATTGCTGCTGCTCACAACAAGTCTATTGCTCAGATCCTTGTTTCTTGGGGTGCCACACGCTCAAGTGTTCTTCCCAAGAGTGTAAACGCTGACGTAAGTTGTTTAAAAAATCACACAATAGCATATGTCTAATATTCATTTATTTATAGCGTATCATTAGCAACATTGATACCGTTGAGCTTACCAAGGAAGAAATTGAGCAAATCAATGAGATTTCAAAGACCAACACCAAGCGTTTCGTTGCACCTGCCTGGGGTGTTCCCGTCTTTGATGAAGAATTCTAAATGTAGTACGGATGAAATATACCACTAATGTATAATCTTTTTTTGTAACATAAAAAATAATAAAAATGAAAAAAAAAGAGCATCTCTCTTTTTGTTGATAGTAAAATAAATTATAAACGAGAACCTCATTAATTGGTACTTTTATCCCTGAGAAACTCGATGTAACTCAGATGTAAAAGATCTTGTTACACGATCACGTACTTAATCGGGCACTTTGAAAACAATCAAAAAAAAAATAAAGCAATGATTTCGCAAATGATAGGCTTTTATTTTACACAATCAGTCAAGATAGCTCGGAGCAAAACATGGAGTATCTGGATCAATCATTGAATCATTATCTGATTTAAATGCTTTCCAATAATCCGGTACGAATAAACCCCGAAATTGTGCAGGGACTCGATAAATCAAATCCTCATCATTGAACAGATCATTTCGCTATCACAACACGTTTTAATATTTATGCATAAGGATATAGGTTTGCATTTCATTTCTACTTACTAATGGCACTTTTCCACCGTTTCTTGTAAACACACTATCCTCAAACTCTTGTCTCCAAAGAATATTCACCAGCTCTTCATTTTCCGAGCCTGGAATTAAGGGTGTGGTCACATAGCAATTCTTCTTGTCTATACTTGCCTCATCGGTATGGATATTTCCTAAACTGATGATATCTGGATCTAGCTTTTCTAGCGAGGATGAAAACTTGTTCTCGGAAATGGCAATACCCCATCCATTTGGCGAGATGGGTACAATCTTGTTATAAATTGGTGTTTCGATTGTGTTGTTGAGGCGAGCTGTGTAAAAATCATAAAATGAAATGCCTTGATAGAGCCACTCGTTATCATTGCTGTTGTTTATGATATTTTTGAAAAAGAAATTACGATAAATGACAATGTCAGAAAGTTGAAGATAATCAACTGACGTTTTGGAAATAAACATTTGTAACGCGGTATTTGCGAGATAATTTGAAATAAAGTAAAAATCAGCCTTTTTTTTTATTTGAAAAGAAAATGAATAAAGCTGTGTATGTTTTTTGAAAGGCAAAACTTACTGCAGATGTTAATTCGATACCACTACCATTTTTCTGTAATTGCCATCCAGAAATAAAGTTCTGTAATACTAGTGTTTGCTTTCCACCAAGTAGTTTTATAGCATAATACTGATCCTGGGAAAATTGATCACTACCGAGCATTAGTGTAGCATTCTAGATATATATATATATATATATTGAAAAGCTTTTAATGTGTTTCCCCAAAATTATTTTTCATAATAATTACCATTATATTCAGTTTAATGGTAATATCCTGAGTGTTATACAACTGAATAGCTGATTGGAGATATCCCTGTTCATTTGCTCCTATCCTTTGTTTTAAACAACTGTATATAAACTTGATATTATTTAGCGAATGCAATAGTTGAGTGGGTGCGTACAGAAGAAGGTTGTCCAATTGTCTGAGATCCATGCTATAATTATAAACTATATGTAAATGCCTCTATGGTATTAAAAAGAAATTCAATATATACCCAAATAGATTGTTCGAAATCACACTGTTTTCTTGAGTATCGAAGACAATACTGCTGCCTTTTAACAAATTTTTTTTGTTCATCATTACTAAAAATAAAAATACAAGTAAGAGAGTGGGTAAATTACTTACTAGCAGCGTTACTCTTCGACTTTATATTATGTTTGCTCCTTAAAAAAATATTACCATCTTGATATATATATTATTACTACTACTATTTATCGTCAAGCTAAACTTTTTAATTGACATACCAATATAAAGTTGATGGCCATTTTTTGAAGTAATGGAACTACCGTTTAGAAATACATTATTTAATATTGCCAGGTCATCTCCATTTTGTTGCTGGTTTTCCGTTATAATGTTGACATTTTCAAATACAATTCCCTGAATGGACCAACCAGTATTATCACTTGTGACTGTGTTGAGAATGATATTACTATCACTACTAATCAGACATACGGCTGCTTTACATCTTACCTTGAATGGTTCCTGGTTGATTATCATTATTAGCAGTGATGAATGTAGGTCTATCTTTATCACCTATCAAAGACACTCCTTTCTTCAATAGAATATGTTTTTTAGAGCCGATAGAAAATAGACCTGGTTCGAAATAAACAGCTGGAATACTAGACGAAATATTTCATATATAAACATATATAGATTTATAAACATAATAAACGAATTTACCCATTTTTAGATGCTTCATCTATTCTTTTCTGGAGTGTAGTGGTGTAATCAACTGCACTGCCATATATTAAGTTATTCTTTGTGTTACAGTTTATATCTTGTTCCTGTTGTATTGTTGCTGATATAAAAAAGAGGGCAGAGAAAGGTAGAACAAAAAAACTAGTCTTCATATTTCTACTATTATAAGAAAGGAAGAGAAAGAAGATGGAGGAATGACTATTGTTATTTTGTTATTATTTATGAAGGTCGCTTTTTAAACAATTGAGAGGATTTGGATTTCGACCCGAATGGCTGGCTCTAAATAGCTTCATATTTGGCTAAATCTTTATTTATTTTAACCTACCTTCATTGTAAGGGAGGGTGTTGATGAGGATGTAAACTCTTTCTATCTTGGGTTTAACGTTTTGTTTCTTCCGAAATATCAACATTTCTCGCTCGTGACACCCCAAGTTTGGTAAACTGAGTACCGACTGTATCTATATGAAAGCATGTGCCTGTTTGGCACTTTTGAGAAGGCTACCACATCTTCTCTTTTTCATTATTTAAGCTATTATATTATGCTCATTTTCTTGAATAATGGTTTCTATATCTTTGAATAGTTTTCTTAGAGCACAATGAGTGCGCACAATAAGGAGCATGAAATAGATCAATCGCTATCTTGAATAAGAGCGGTTGTGTAATCAAGTATCTACCGGTAGAGCTTAATGCTAGCAAGAATAACCCTTATTGCCATGTAAAAGGTGCTATACTCAAGAGATTTTAACATTGCCAAAGGCATGAGTCCTTATCAAACGTGACTGCTCAAAGTCCGCTTGTTATAGGTATTCATGATTTTGTTTTCTCCTTTTGAACTGTTTTATCTGCTTTTTTTTTTGTATTTTGTATTTTTTGTTTTTTACGACATACATAAACATGTCTTCTTCACAAGTATTGATACCCAAAGACCCACCTTCATATGACTCACTGTATCAGTCAATACCTTCTTCACAGTCTAGTTATTTAACAGTAGAGCAAAGCTCGGTTTGTTCGAGGATGTCTATGGCAATTCAACGTTTTATTCGTCGTAATACACACTTCTTGCAATGCCTCACAGCTGCAGTCACTGTTTCTTCAACTGTCATGTTGCTACTTTGGCAGCTTCAAAACTTGGCATCTCCACAGAATCCTGATGATCCATGGTTTGATCTCGAAGAGTACTAAAACCTTATTATGTTAACCCCCTTTGTAAATATATATATCCATAATTTTTTTTATTTATAGCTCAGTTTTTTTTTTTTTGAATAAATAAAATTTATTTCTTTTTCACTCACATTCAAATTCACTCGATTTGTCACATATAACAAAAACAAAATAAAAGCTGCTCCATTACAATAACCATGTATTCCAGTACACAAGACACGAGTTATTGGACAGGAGATAGAACCGAAGAGGAAGAAGTAGAGGACGAGATCAAAGTAAACCAATAGAGTGCAAGACTTGTTTTTTGACAACATAAAATAACAAGAAAGCAATAGGAAACCTATGCAGATAAAGACAGTATTCTGTTTGCTATTGACTGTGGTGTCAATATGGTCACAGAAGACAGTGCAGGAAACATGCCTTTGGCTAATATTTTCACGAGTTTGAAGTCAACTATTTTAAACAAGATTTTTACACGTCCTTTTGATCAAGTCGGTGTCGTCTTGTACAATACTGTAAGCGTGTAAAAAAAAGGCGCTATTTTCATAAACACATACCAAGTAAACAATATAATAGAAAAAGAAGGATAATGATATTCGTCCCAATCATATTTACGTTTTGGATGAACTTGATATACCCGATGCACCACGTATCAAAGGCATTGAAAACTTGATTAAAGGTCCATTCACATTATTCATTATGATGTAAACAGAGGAGCTTATTGGTTGGTTTATGTTGATAGATCAAGATACATTTCAAGATAGATTCGGTTCTAGTAAAGAGGAAATACCTTTATCTGAAGTGTTCTACACTTGTTCTGAAATATTTTCGGAAAAGTAAGTGATAGATTGCATTAATATGCGCGCATTGATGGTTAATACATGCGTACAGTGCACCAAAGTTGGCGAGTAAACGCATCTTTTTAATCACCAATCAAGACAACCCAAACAGTGATCAACCTCAATACAGATCAACTACCATCCAGCGAACAAAAGACTTTTTGGCTATGGGAATTGAAATTGAATTGTTTGGTTTGGATAAACCAGGTCATAAGTTTGATCATTCGCTGTTTTATGAGGTAATAAAGAGAGAAAGAGACTGAGTATAATGTATTTTAGCGTTAACAATCATAAATATGGATAGAATCTCTTATCAACCGAAAATATTGAAAGAAACAAACTCAGTGTTTGCAATATGGACAATTTGGGTGCTTTAATTCAAGAAAGACAAACAAAGAAGAGATCACTTTTCAGTATTCCTTTTAAAATTGCAGAGGGTCTTACAATTGGTGTCAAGGGCTATGCTCGTGTTATTGAACAAAAGGTAACAAGTCAAATTAAACTTGCAACTAGTGGCCAACAAATCACGCCAGTCAAGTCTGTTACAAGAATGAAATGCCAAGTAAGTTGTACATGTATCATATAACAAAAGTATCGGCGTCACTCAACTTGTACATCAAAAGGATTCAAATCAATTTATTACAAAATCGGATATAAAATACTCTTATGACTATGGAGGCGAAAAGGTTATCTTCACTGAGGAGGAAATGAAGCAATTACGCAATCTAAAAACAAGCACACCGGGACTTAAGCTACTTGGTTTTAAAAATACTGATGCAATTCTATCTTATTACAATCTCTGCCACCCAGACTTTATCTACCCTGACGACAAGGTAACATAGTATTTAAAGACACATCACCTGTGCACTTTCACTTATCTATCTATTTAGCAATATGAAGGCAGCACTAAAACATTCTTCAAACTACTTGATAGAATGCATAAAAAAGGGAAAACTGCTATTTGCACTTTTGTCAAAAGAGACAATGCATTTTTAAGGTATGCGGCATTGATCCCTCAAAAGGAGGAGCTTGATGATGACGGCTTCCAGTTAAAACCTCCCGGATTTAATGTAATCACGCTACCTTTTGCCGATGAAATTCGAAATCCTCCTGTGGATGAAACACCTAAAGGTAAGTGGGCTAAAATCAAGATATACTTATACATTGTAATAACATGATTATATAGCTGAGCAGGCAGAAATTGAAGCGCTCATTGGCATGATTGATAAAGCCACACTACCTTCCTATGATCCAACAAAGTATATGAATCCTGGTAAGTCAAGCATAATGGCCATAGAATGTATGTAATCTAAATATACAATATCAGCCATCGAAAAGCACAACAATATGATCAAAGCCATTGCATTGGATCAGGAATTGGAAGAACCTGTCAGAACCTTGGTGCCTTTGCCTCAATTGTTAGAGGTAGCTTACAAGATGATTGGTTCTAAGACTCTTTTTACTAATGACTAACCTCAAAAATAAAAGCAATCTGATAAAGTCGATAAGTTCAAGACATTGGTGAATTTGAGGAGTGTTACAAGTGAAGATATTCTAACTCTAGAAGCTCCAAAAAGAAAGGTAACTATTTAGTCTTGCTGATTTATTCCACTAGTATTCATTTCATGTCATCCTAGATTAAAGAGGCTGGCGGTAGTAATCCAAAGCGAGTAAAGGCAGAAACATCAATTGAAGATTGTTGGAGAATAAACCAGCTAACCATTGTAATGTATCTCCGTTATGATTATTATTAGGGGGAAGCCTCCCTTAATTAGTAATAATATGATTAATGACAATATACTTTTGACAGGTTCGAAACGACGACTTGAAGAA
Organism: Backusella mclennaniae; assembly: GCA_024139405.1. Taxonomy (NCBI): domain Eukaryota; kingdom Fungi; phylum Mucoromycota; class Mucoromycetes; order Mucorales; family Backusellaceae; genus Backusella; species Backusella mclennaniae. The sequence goes on along the minus strand of VCJL01002016.1, from coordinate 87,200 downwards.
ATGGTTGACTGAAAACGGGGTACATCCAGGTCGTCTTAAGGCAGATATGATCGCCCAGGTGAATGAAGTCATGAGTGCAAGAGCCTTACAATAATGAGGATGTTTATTATGAAATTACCATCACTTCCTATTGCTGTTGTCATGAAATGAGATAAAAAAAAAAATTGTAGCACTGTGTCTTAAATAAATATTCATGGAATAACCTCGTCCGAGACATTTCATATTA
>VCJL01002016.1:64777-86964 GCA_024139405.1 Backusella mclennaniae | reverse complement strand
TTTTTTTTTTTTTTTTTATCTTTCAAAAAGAGAACAATAAAACCGTTGTGTATCTATGGCTATTTCCCCTTTTCCCTTTCTTTTACTACAAATTAGATAAATAATGCAACACCTAAAAGGCTCAAAAGAGGATGCGACAATAACACTTGAACTCGACCCATCATTTACTGGCATTCTACGGGGAGTTGCACATGATGAATCAGAAGGATGTACAGTTAAAGGAGTATGTAGAGTCAAAAACAACAAGGAACTCAAAGTCAGAAGATTAATTGTGTGGCTGGAAGGGCGATGCAAGGTGACATTAAAATCCAGTGGATACAGTGTTACAAATACAGAGGGTACAGAGAGTCGCACTCTCTATTCTCGGGATCGTGTCTATTTAGGCGTAAATGGTATCTCGGAAAGCTTAGCACCTGGTGAACACACCTACCCTTTTAGTTTTGACATGCCACCTACTTTGCCATCAAGTTACCGCGGTAAACGGGGGTACATTCGATACCGACTTCAAGCTTCAATATACCGCTCCATGTTTTCAAGCGATATCCAAGTCTCAAGAGACATTACTATAAAGCGTTGCCTGCTCAATGATCAAACACCCATGACCGAACTTCGCAATACATACGAAGGACTGCATCATACAAACAAATTACATTATAATGCAACGGCACCTAGTATCAGTTATAGAGAAGGTGGTCTTGTTCGTCTCAATCTAACGATGCAACTAACTCGGCCTGAAACCCAATCAGTCCAGACTGTCACTTGTGCATTACGTGAGCGTGCGCAATATAGAACGACCGACAGCCGCTCAAATACCATGACAAGTAAGACAGACAACCTATTTCCTCTTGGGTACAACACCTTTCATCCAAGCCAAGAACGCGATTATGATCCTAAGGCAAAAGCAGATTACAATGCCTTGTTTCGCTTATGTCCAAGAGTCAATGCCGATTTGAATAGTCGCTTGATACGAGTAACACATGCTTTGGTTATCAACATTATGGTCGAGGATAAGGCAAAGGATGATGGTGATTCAGAGTCGGTTTATGATACAGAAGTGACGGATTCAGAGTGGGGGACAGAGGATGAACGACCTTCGCTTGACAATAGTAACAATACTAACTATAATGAGGATGCTGTTACTAATAATAGTAGTGGTGATTTGAAGCAATCTGGAGTATCACCAGTGCCAACAGCAGGTGAATCATCCAGTTCTGCGCCCACCTCTCCCATATCAATTCCAAACTCACCATCCCTAAGCAGATCGTCGTCTGCAACATCACTTGCATCTATATTTTCACTTGGTCGTAACCATTCAAGTACATCACTTGAAGATTTAATGACAGGGGGCATGACATCTCTATCAAATCTCAAATCATCCAGACGTCAACGCAAACAAAAAAGAAATCCAAATGAACCCAGCCTAACCATTTGCAGTCTTGAAGTACCGTTGGTTGTCACCTGTCGTGAGCAAATCTGGAACAATAGACCAGCTCAGCCGCCCTCCTACAACTTGACAGAGGAGCCACCAAGCTATGGATCAACTGTTAGTGATCTACCTCCTGTTCCTTTGTATGATCCTGCTATCTCAAGAACATAACCTGGGTCATCTGAAATGACTACCAACGGATAATTTCTTTTTTTTAAAAAAAAAAAGAAGAAAAAAAAGTGCTTCTGAAACCTTATATCATTATGCCATTGTAACACTACCCCTCCACTTTGTATATACCATTTTTTATTATTTTTAATATAGACAACTTCTTTTTATTATTATTGCTCTTGCTATTGAATATTTATCTGATATGTGTTTGTTTGTTTTTTCATTTCCTTTTATTTTCGCGGAAGAAGCATTTCTAAAAACCATTGTTTTACTTTTCAGCTGCGGTGTTAAATTATGATAAGATCCATGGATAAAAAAAAATACCGCATTTAATTATGGAAATGGAAAGTTCGAGAATATTAAATCCTAGTGTTTTTGAAAATATTTATTTATAAACAAGATCGTCCTCTGAATAATAATGAAATGCATATTACTTAGGCCAAGGAGACATATATATAGCTCCTGTAAGCTAATTATTTTCAATAACAAGTGCCAAAACCTCACTTTGAGGTCCCTCGCCCGAACTACTAACTGGAATCCATTCATGGTTAACTTGGACGCCATTCACTTTACAAGGAGGAGGAGGACATGATCTATTCTGATGAAGGTAATTTCCGATGCCTAGATACACCTTTTGATGTCTTGAATTATCCTGGTGAAAGACGGCCTCGACTTCTCCGGGAGCTTTTAGTCTAAACGTCTCTAGTTCTGCGCCAGGTACGATATGACTAATTGTGCCCAGAAGGTTAAGTTGATCAGGCTGGGGTTCAGGAATATGTAAAAATGTCTTTGTTTCATGAGGTTTGAGCTTTGCAGATGATGAAGGATGGTAAAATAATGCTTCTTCCTTGTCTGCCTCTGTCATGTGCATGTCATTGTCTGTGGCAAACAAAAGATGATTCTGTGAAGATGGACAAGGCAGGGTGATAAATTGTTCATCTGCACATAGGTTCGTATATGTGGTATAAGTTCTTGGCTCGCCATCCACAACATTTACAGTGAATTCAATGATAAAGCAATTGTGGCGGAATTCAAGTACGCTTTTAACACGAGAAACCACTTTGGGAAATGTAGCCGAGTAAAGTAAATGTTCGTCTTGACTATAAAGGGAAACATTATCAGAAGAAAAAACCAATGCACCGAGAATATTGTTGAGTACACATAGAGTATAACGCTCATCTGGCTTCAACTTGTTCTTGAGGTTACGTAAAATAATGACGTCAGGATCGTTACCAAACATACGATCGGACATGTTCCATCGTGTTAATGTAGATACCAATGAATTGGCAGTCGAAACGCGCTCACGCACATGCAAAAGTTTTAACTTTTGATCTATGTAATCAATCCCATCAGTATATAATATCAATATTCAAATAATAACACCAAGCATACCTTCCCACCACGGAGCAACGTCTGATCCAATTCTACAATAGTCAACCTTTCTAAATGCAGCTGCCAATGGAACCCCACAGCCCAGAATCAACTTTTCAGTGCCTACCAGATTACGGATCAACTCCATCGCCTCCCACATTATTTCACCGCGAGTTTTACCAAGACGAGGAATCATTGCAGCTGCAAAGCAGAAATCAAGTTTCAACATATCGAATCCCCAGTCTTGTAAGACTGTGTCAAAGACTTCCTTGAGATAAGCACGAGCGCCTGAATTATACATGTCGAGCGCATAAAAACCACCCCAATTGGGTCCTGCCACCACAGGCTTTTTGGTATCGGGATCGACAATGAGCCAATCGGGATGCTCCTTGACAATACGGCTAGTGAAGCCCACAGCATAAGGTGCAAGCCACAAACCCGCCTTAAAGCCTGCACCCTTGATCTTATCTGCCACCACTTTCATTCCACTGGGGAACTTTTTATTGATGGATAGCCAATCACCAATGGCAGTTTGGAAACCATCATCGATTTGAAAGATATCGATAGGATACTTGTATGTTGTGAGAGCATCGACATTTTCATTAATGATGTCTTCACTCACGTCACCATAATAATTGTACCATGATGTCCAACCATTAACATGAAGTCTAGGATTGTCATTTCCCTTGAGCGAGCGTCGATCCTCAAAGAAGGTCGAGTACTGGTCCCAAATGGCTGCTTCGCACCCCACACCCTGTGTAAGGAACACACGAATTAAATCAAGCTCCTGTCCTTGCTCCATCTTTTTACCAAGCACATCCTTGTAAATGCTAAATTTATTGCGGTTAAAGTCTCCCTTGAAATAGGTATAGCCTAGGTCCTCTGAAGTTGATCCGAAAAAGGAAAGAACGTTTTGAGGATCTCTAAAATGTGTAAAACTACTTGAATGGATTTCGCCTCTTTCGCCACTATGCTCAAAAATATCGTAATCGCTGGAAAAATGGTCAAGTTAGTTTTATTAAGCGCATGACCGTCAATAGACATATTATACTTTACCCTTGGAGATTCAGCTGTGTATACCATGCAATAGAGGAACGTATGGCAGGAATTTTGTCGGCCTTTGTGAGTTCACGGGCCTGGCTCCAACTCTGAAACCTTATTATATTTTAAGAGCGGTTGAGGGACTAGGTACAATATAAATAAACTATTCGTCTTACCCATTCGCGTTCATCTTCTGATCAGTCAAATCACAATTGTACTTTAGTTCCAAATGGGTAAGGTCAATGTCCTTGGTTGCCTTGATTGACAACTTGAGAACGTAACCCTTTCCGTCTGTGTGACGATCGATCTTTATACTAGCCAAAACCGCGTCGCTTTTACTGAAAGGCTTTCCAGGCTCGAGTTTTTCGTTCTTGTGCTTTACCTTCTTACCATTGATTTTATATGATAAGTCTAAAAATGCCTCAGCAGTTTGAAAAGAATTTGGACACAGACTCATATTATTGATGATAAAGAAGAGGAAGAAAGTCTATAAACTCTTTTGAAATGAGCGACAGTTTCTATGTAAAGTACAAGTGCCGCTTTCCAGTCACATGAACCATTGTTTTCCCAGGTTTCCAATGTGTTTTTGTTTTGATTTTGCATCTCCTTGTTTTTTATTTCTTGGCAAAACTTATCATTAGATTATAAACTGCGTTAAAGACTAAAATAAGAATGAATGGTGTGGATGTAGTTTAAACAATGTGCAATATAAACTGAAAAGGGCTTTTTTAATCAATTAACTCGGTTAGAAAGATAAAAATCATCAAGTCCGTTTATACGTTTTGCCCTCTCAATTATGTCATTGGGCATTATTATTATTTCTATTTATTTGTGGGTTTTGCTACAGGAACACTACTTTTACGCGTTTAATGATTATATGATCTAAACACCTTTTTAACTTTGCTTTGTATACAAGATACTTGGATTTGAGAATAGCATTATACAGTTATTGTAAGAAGACTCATGTTTTTCTGACATTTTGTACAACTTGCTCATATTTTTTAAGCTGTGTAACCTATATACTTTAAATGCAAACCGCTTTCCTTTACTTTTTGTAATGTACTCTTATCCTTTTTTTTTTTATATATAAATAACCGTTTCAACATCAAGGAAAAAATGAACAATATATTGTTTACAGAGTATCTCAGAAATAAAGCAGATATATTGATTGCTAATTGTCAAAGTGGAAAGCTGTAGCTTTGCAACAGATATTGAATAGCATGTGATTTTTCGACATCCATTGTTCATAAATTTAGATTCTAAAATTCGATACAAAAGTAAGAACTGGATCACAATAACTGGATGTTTCTCCTGTCATAGCTAGATGAATGTGTATTGTTTTTCTCCTAGATCATAAATCCGGTTTTGGAGATGGCATTTTAGACTGCTATTGTATGTCCAGAATTTATTTCATAATGTTGCTCCTCGATAGTTATATTGCAGATTGTTGCAAATGTTTGATCTACCGAGTTAAGCATTTGAAGACTTGTTTCGATTAATTACCAATCTGGCAATAAGAGAACACAATTGTAGTCGCATATGACATTACCGTGTGAAAAAATAGTTGCCCAATTAAATGATTTCTTTGGTGCTCGTTCTTGGCTCAAGAGTTCATACATTTGAAGGACTTTTAATAATATATATGAAAAAAGTCGGGCAAGTACTTTGACGATAAGATTAGGATTAAAAATATCTATTGTTTTAAAACATCATGGAAAAACAATGAGATAAATATAACATTCAGTTGAGTGTATATACATCATACATACTGTTTATGTTTGTATGATTTACAGCAATGTACAAATATGTAAAATATCGCCAACCTTGTCATAAAGCAAATAACATGACAATGTGAAATAAAGAAAAAAGAAATAGATTTATTTGTTTCAAGAGAAAAGATCAAATAAAACATTTATTTTACAACATTATAATAAACCTATAAAATAGATCTGGGAACTACTTTACAGTCTACAGGATTGATCCATTGGCTTTCAATAAACAGTCATAAATGAGAGAAACGTTACAATTGTCATACAGAAAAGTGTGATTCCAAAATACAAAGTATAAGGAAATAAGTTCATAAAAATATCAAGAAAGTAATTCAAATGACATGATGAGAATATGTATTTCTACTTACTTGCCAAGAAGATGATCTTGAATGTAAATAGATATTTTTCTTCTTTCAAAATTGATGCCTCATGTGAAGAACTTAACCATTTTTAATAACGATGAGCTGGTTTATTTATAGGAAACAAATCAACGTTAATCCTTTTTTATACATCTGGTCGATCTTTGTTTTATCTACTTTCATTTTTGCAAATAAAAAAAAAAACAAAGGAATAAGAACTAATAAAAGCCAAAATAATGAGAATAATCGGGACACTCTGGACTCTACAAGCATTTAATTTACCCAGATACCCAGATCAACCTAAAAAAAAATAGGAAAAAACGAGAAGCATTGATCACAGACACCTAAGCAAAACCTATAGAGTTAATCCCATTGTGAACAGTTTGTGCAATGGTACCCATATAAAGATCAAAGTACATTCATAAATGGTGTACGAATGTGACACAGTTGAAATTACTGTAAGACTAGGAAGTTTTTTTTCTGGTGAGGAATAGCTTCTTTTTTTATTATCTCCTCTCCTTCTTCCTTTCCTTTTCTTTTTTTCTTTTTAATCTTTAAAGGGATAGACTAAGCAATTTTATTATGCGAACCTCTTTATTGTTAAAGTCGATTATAGCGACGCTGTTATTGCTTCAGTGCATAACCCTTTCAAATGCTCAAATTGGAGTTACTACTGCAGACCCAGCACCAACAACTACCGCAGGTCCCACAGTAGCAACAACAACAAATCCTCCTGACACTACCAGCAATCCTCCTGCATCGACTAGTACCTCGTTATCAACTTTGGCGCCATCAAGCTCTAGTAGCTCGGCATCAAGCAGCTCATCATCTGTTGTATCAAGTTCAACTAGCTCTTCAACCAGTTCTTCAACCAGTAGCTCTAGTAGTTCCGTATCATCTTCAAGTTCTCAAACGACTTCATCGACTACATCAAGTGCTTCACCAAGTCCTTCTCAAGACAGCAAAAAAGACAATTCAGATAACCCAAATAAAACAGCAATTATTGTTGGCAGTGTTGTCGGTGGTGTTGGTAATTAAACAAAAAAAAAACTTGGGTGAAAGTCTAAGAGGGTGTGGAAGAAGAAAAGAGGGAAGAAAAAAAAACTAATTCTTGTTTTCCTTTTTTGGTTACGATATGAACATATAGTTGGTATAGCTTTGATTGGTGGTATTCTAGCATGGATCAACCGACGTGGTGGTTGTTCTCAGAGACGCGACAATAAGAAAACTGACTTTGAAGATTACGGTTTAGGAGATTTCCCTCACCATCGACCTACTCCTGCTATGGCCGCTGCAGCTGTTCCTGCTGCTACACCTGTATCACCTACCATCCCACGTATGAATGACCAAGGGAACTACTACAATGAGGATCCCAGTTATGGAGGACAGTATGCTGCAGGTTACCCTGATAACATGGATTATGGCATGCAGCAGCAACAAGGTTACTATTATCCTCAGCAACATGATCAGGGAGGATATTATGACGAGCAAGGCTATTACTACGAGAATGGCAACAATTCAGCTGCCATGTCCAGTGCATATTCCTCGGTACCTCCACCAATGCACCAGGGTCAAGGATATGCTATGAACAATGCTAATTACTCTCCTGTTCCTGCTAATCAGGAAGTTCATAAGCCTGATGAATATAGACCTGACCAGACAAGACCTGCTGTTGTACAGCAGAACAAATAATTTACTTCGTTATTTACTTATTAATATAATATAATATATTATTGCTACTCTTTACTTTTTATTTATTATTTTTTCCCTTGCAAATTGTATCGTATAATTTTTGTAAGAATAAGATAAATTAAGTTTGCTTCTATCCTTTCTACAGCTAATTAATATTCATGAACGTATAGTGATTTTATCAGAAGAAAATTAACAACTGTATTATAGAAAGAAAAATTAAGTATATAGTAATAAATAGATAGCTTTAAAAAAAAAATATGATATGATACAAAATACAAAACTAATGGATAATAAATAATTAAATTAAGCATTAAAGTAAAAATAGTAAATAGAAAAAAGGAAAAAACGTCTATAAATAAATAAAAGGGTTTATTTAGCATTTTTTTTGCCTTTAGCCGTGTTGATTGATTTGTCAGACTTGAAACCTTCGAAACTGCATTGTCTTTCGATCGCAGCTTTTCCTATAAAAAAAAATAGAAATAATTAAAAAAAGTGGATAGTAAAATGAAGTCTACAAACAACTTACGAGCTATTATGGCTTTTTCCTTATATTCTGCTGCTTTTTCTTTGTCAATATCGAAGCCAAGACGACCTTCTTTATATGCCAGCTCTAAATATTCGATTGCATCTGGATCCAGACAAGTATCAGCCTTAATCCAATACTTCTTGGCATTATCTACTTGATTGCGTGATTCATAGAATCTAGCCAGCTCCACCATTGCTTTTGTGATGCCTTTGCTACTTTGATCAATAAGAATCTTAAGACCTTGATCTTGGGAAGCAATTGCATCGGAAACCATTCCTGTAAGCAAGTAGTAGCCAACCTTGAACTCAGCATCTTCGTTGCCTTTTTCCATTGACTTGTTGAAGAAATTGAACGCTTCTTGACGGTTCTTTTTATGGGGAGTTTTAAAGATTTCACCTTCTTTTTCGTAATCTACAAGAGCTTCAAACCAGCAACCAAGAGCGTATTCGCCAATTCCGTCCGGGCAGCCACGTTCAATGGCTCTCATATACATATTATAGGCACGTTTTAGGTCCCTGGGAACAACAATACCTTGTTCAAAGAAATAACCAAGTTTCACCATAGCCTTAGGGTAGTTCAATGCTGCTGCCTTTTGAAAGTAATCCATGGAATCAGTAGGACTAGGAGGTATCTTAAAGATCATACGGTCGCCAATGGTACCAAAGAAACCAGTTAGGTGGTAATCGCCAAGTTGGTAGCTTGCTTCTGCCGTACATAAGAAATCAGCTTCTTTCATATCTTCAATGCCATCTCTGTAATAGCCTGCTTCGATTTTAATCTTTGAAAGTTCGAAATAGGAAGGGCCATGGTTTTTATTGGCTGCAGTTTCAAAGTATTCGGCTGCCTTTTTCGAATTTAGGCTTTCTTCTTTTTTCTTCAATTTTTCAATCTGGTTCAAGCCACAAAGATAGTTAGCCTCGATATGACCTAGTTTGGCGGCTTTTTCCAGATGCTCCAGCTCCTTATTCCTGTCTTCACCTTTAAAGAACTTGGCCAACTCGAACTCAAAAATGGGATTTTTGAGTTTTTTACAACCGTTAACCAAAAAGATCATCAAATCTTGTCTACTTAGAAGCTTGGTATTCGAAGGAAGGAGCTTTTCAAACAATAAGCGATGGTCACTATCATAGGTTTGAGACTTTTGGTAGTATTCAAAGGCATCGCAATTTTTTCGGTTATCCATAGCACCTTCTTCTGCACACTGTCCAAGACGCAAGGTACACAAGGCTAGCATCGAGCGCTCATAGTAATCTAAGCTTTCATTGGTCTTCTGCTCGTAGGGGCTAATCAGTTCCTGGAGAAGCTCTGCATTTTTCTGGTTTCGTTCCTTCTTGAGATTCATTTTAAAGTGAAGATAAAGTATTTTGGTCAAATGATTATCAGAGATTTCGTCCAACCAATCGATAGCCTGTCGCACCATATTGTGGTAGCCATACGTAATTGCAGCAGCAAGCTTCATAGAAACCAAATCACTTTCTGACTGTTTTTTTAAATCTCTGAGAGAGATATTAAACTCGGGTTCCCTTTGTAGCAACGAAATACCACCAATGACTCTGACACTGATATCGTCAACTTTATCAAAGCAATCGTTAGCCTTGCTCTCTTCTCCAAACTTCAGTGAGTGTATATAGCCTAATTCTAGATGGGCTAGACTGTTGTTTTCATCTATCTTGACAGCCTCTTGAAGATAATGTTGGCCTTCTTCCATCCGCTTTGCATTTACTTTGTTATGTAGAGCATAGACTCCTATTTAATCATTTTGTATTATTATGTTAGTATATTGTATTACAAAGTTGAAATCAATAATAATATCAACAATAAAGTACCTTTATAATAGTATATTAAACTAATTTCTGTTGCTTCTAACAATGGTTCTACTTCTTTGATCAATCTGAAGAGAATTTCCAAATGCTCGGCCATTCGATTATCCATTTGTTTGTAGTAAAATTCAACGAGTTTCATTCTAGCATAGATCTGTAACTGAATATCAGCGGAATGATATGATAACCCTTCTTCATAGTATGCAGGTGCATTACTCTTTTGACAATCCGGTTCCAAGCAAATCTCTTGTTCACAGCATTTTCCTTAATGAGATTCATACAGTTAATAAATTTGTCTCATAACAAAAATACAGTCAATCTGGCTTACCAATTAAGATTAATACTTCTGCTATATTTTCACTGGTAGCTGCATTTTGCATATCTTTAAGTCGGTTAAAAACTTCAGCCTTTATTCTGGCCTTTCCAACTTTTTGGTTAACCACTAAACGACAGATTTCAAAAGACGCTTTGAGGCCAGAATTCGAGTTGGTACCAAAGTGCTCTGTGAATTTACTAAACTGCTTTAAAGCAGCATTAGGATGATCTGTAGTATTCAGGAACCGAGCATAGGCTAAAGTCATTCTAGTTGATACAATGAAGGGAAAATAGAATGAAATATATTGATGTTAATAAATAATAAATTGCAATAGGCTTTGTTATTAAATTAAAAATAAATATTTACCTGGTAGCAACGTCACCTTGTACTCTTTGAAAGCACTCATTAGTGCACTCCAAGTCGTTACGAGTCATTTTTGAAACGGAATCGCTAATAGTGTTACCGGCTTTGTGATCATTCAGTAGTATAGCTTTCCACAAGCAATGGAGTCCAAATCTGAAGCTAGCATTTTGTTTTTCCGTTTCTTCGCTCTTTGCTGCATAATAATAGTCAATGAGCTCTTGGTATTGTACCTTATTGCTTAATTGAGTCTCACAGGTATCTATAAAGTCATTTTTTTTCATAGCAATCAGTCCCAGCATATAAAAAGCAGAGCCATTATTTTTTGCCGCCGAATTGAATAGGTTTCTAAGCACTAGAGAAGTATCAACATTATAGGAGTTATCTTTGAGCAAGTAATTAGCCAAGTAAATGATTGCAGTTTCATCGCCTCTTTTTGCTGCCATGCTAAACCATTTAAAGGCCTCAGGAAAATTGCGTTCCCTTGTAGGCTGAAGTCCAGTGTAACAATAAATGCCTACGAATGTCTGGGCATCCAGGTGATTCTTTTGTGCAGCACACAGGAAATACCGCCAGGCATCTTCCTTGTCCAAGCCCATGAATGTTTGGCCTTTATGTAGCATATGAGCAATCACGAAACAGGAGTCAGGATGTCCACCTTCAGCTGCCTTCAAATAGTATCGACATGCCTCTTCACTATTGCGTCGTATGATGATTACACCGTTTTGGGTTACATTATCTGAATATACTTTAGCCAGCCAATACTGTGCAACGTGATGGTTTTCTTTATCAGCTAAATCGTGTAACTCGGAAATGGCGTTTTGTGGATTCTGGACCATCTTTCCTCTGCCCTCCAAGGTACAACGTGCAACGCCAAATCGTGCTTCATTTCTGAGAGTTCTAGTATCCCAGAGTCTGCTCAGTTTGGGTAATTCGCTATTGGATGGATCGGTTATTTGGATGATTTCCTCAAACTGCTTCAAAGAAAAGATGGCGTTTTTATCCAGCATCAACTTTGCAAAACTTAGTTTGGCAAAAATATGGGTTCGACTTTTGAGTATTTCTATAGCCTTATCAAAGTTAACACTACAGCCCACACCTTCCATGTAGAATTGAACTAGGATCATTTCAGCGACGGGGTCACCATAGCTTGCAGCCTCCTCAATAAGACAAAAAGCAGCCTTTGTATCTTTTTGAGGGATGCCAATACCATACAATAAGAAAATACCGAGCTTTCTTTTCGCTGTTATGTAATCAGACTGGGAAGCCAATTCCATGAATTTAAAAGCTTCAGGTTGGAAATTAACCCTGAGGTAGATGGTAGAAATACAGTAGTATGCAATGCCATAGATAGGGCTATCTTTTGATAGGTTAATTTGTGCACAGTAAGGTAATGCTTCTTTTGGCTCGCCACGCATGTTCCAATAAACCATCAGTGATATCAAAGCAGATTGGTGACCCTTTATATTTAAAAATAAATTTTATTTATTACGTTAATATATTTAGAGAAGGTGATCATCTATTACAACTTACCATATCTGCGGCTAAATATAAATAACGCAAAGCGTCTTGTTCTGAATAACATTTTTTGGCTTCAAAGAGTACATAATGTCCAAATGAGACCATGGCAGGTAGATAACCATTTTGGGCAGCTTCATTGAATAGTTCGTACGCCCTTTCAGGATTTCCAGAGTGGTACTCGACAGAACCCAGATAATACGAAGCATGATTATTTCCATGCTTTCGGCTTTCATTCAAATAGAGTAAGCCTAATCTTTGGGTATCATATTCTGGACTCTTTGCTTCGTATAGCATTGCTCCTACTCGGTATTGAGCGAAAGCCACCAATAGTTTGGCTTTATCAGTAAGTTTTTCGTAGATTAGTCCTCCTTTATTGGAAATAAGTTCAAATGTTAGGAAGGCCCGTGCGTAACCATTATCAGATTCAGACGCCGCTTTGCACGCATTTATGTATAGCTCCACAAAGTATTTTTCCCACTGTGAGGTATTTGTGGGAAGATCTTTCATGTCCGATATAGTATCTCGAAATTCACCATGTTTGGTGGCGTCAGGTGTGGCTTCATTGTCATTATAACTACCAACTTGGTAATCGCTATCAAATAACGAGTCTATGATTCTGGCAGTTGTAGACTCTCCAGCTCGTTCGCTTCCGTAACTTTGTACTGCAATTTTAGGTATATCTGCTGAATAATTAGTGATTTCAGATCGTGAATCGGAAGAGATGTAGGAAAAAAGTGCGTCTTCGAGAGAAAGATGTGAAGTAGATGAAATAGATGAAAGAGTGTTATATTCGTTATTGGGTGTACATGTGCTATAATTTGTAGAATGTAGTGAATCGAAGCTATCCATATAATCGTTGAGTAGGTCGTTCTCTTTTATAGAAAAGAAACTGTCAGTTGCTATTCCTTCATCACTTTCAATATTGGTATCATCATCTTCAAACTGTTGTTGTTCATTATTATCAGATATATTGGTGTTATTTAGTGCAGGTGATTGTCTCTGACTGGATATTTGTGATGAACTTGGGGTATTTTCTTCAAATGATGGCTGTGAAGTAGATATAGAATCTGATATGGTGGTTCTGTTGATTTCTCGTGACCGTGAACTGCTTTTCTTCTTTGATGATTCCTCGTTCTTTCCGCTTTTGAGTATTTTATTTAGAAATTTCTTGAACGCCATTAGTCTAATAGGTATGTAAGTAAATAAGTTATGTTATATAATAGTAGCGGAAAAGCGAAAGAGAAAAGTTAATTAAATTTTTAATTATTATATTCTTAAATAATAGTAAAAATGATGCTATTATATCAGCTGACCTAAACCATTGCACCAGATGATCCTATTTGGGGGGTGTAAAAAAAGATCATGGTAAGCTATAATTAACTTGATAATATGATCTAACCACCTAATAGTCCATTTTCTCCCAGAAACAATAGAGAAGCGATATTGTAATTGTATTGTAAAATATATCAGCGTATTTTGCTTTGTTTTAATGTTTTGTTTGATGAAATAAAGAAAAAGGTACATTCATGCACGTTCACTCAATATATAAAAAAAAACAATTCAGCATGCTACGTAATTTGATGAACTGATCAAAGATAAGCTATTATTTATTTATGTTTTTGCTTACTTAAGGAGAGTATTTTTCATATTACTTTATTTATGAGATGTACAATTATGTATCTCAATGTTTTGAAGCACTGACCAAGCATATGTTTGTTTTGTTTTTAATACTTTAATTTAATAGCTACAGATTATTTCTTTTTTTTTCTTTTCTTGCTCAGGAAGCTATGAATACCGCTTTATTTTGTGGTTGAACTATCATTAATAAAAATATTTCGTCCTAGTGAATGTGTTCATACGACTACTTCTGAAACATTTTACAGCGTGGTATCTTGTTCATCTGATGGGTTCCTTTTTTTGTGGTTCACCATTTTTTTTTTCCACTTTTAACGTTTGTTATGGATTTTTCAAAAAAGGAAACGATCGGATCTTAAAATTATAACACTCTCGTTTCATTGCGCAAATGACCATTAACTTCTTTTTTTAACACCCAAATTTATTAAAAAAATAGGGGTAAATTTTAGTATTGTGTTTGACAAATCAACTCTTTCATGTACTAAGGCGAATATAAAAATATAAATTAAAGGTACCAAATATAATATGTATCACTTTGCGACCTTTATAGAAAGAAATAGTATTGTCATGACACATCAATCAGTTTACAAGCCAAAATGTACAACAACCAAGCCAACAGTACATGGTCTAATGATACCATAAATCAAGTGTGAGTTGAGAAAGGAAAATTTAGAAGAGACTCTTTGGCTATGAGAATAAATTACAAAATGACGTGCACCGCCATTTTTTCCTCTTTTATTTTAAAGTTTTACACAGAGTGATGGCGATACGTGTCTATTAATAGTGAGATTCTTGGGCGTGTTACAATCTCATAAGATAAAAGACGAGATGGGCCATCTGGACTTAACTAATCCAATGTGTTCTGAAAAGCAATCTTTTTTCAAGAAGAAAAAAAGAAGGGAAAACACTGTGCTATTTTAATCCACATGGTAAAATGCTGATTTTTTTAAATGTTTAGCCAAAAAAACAGTTAAACATCTATATATCCATTTGCTGTACAAATCATTATAGCTAATAATGAGTATCTGACAGTGCTTTAGAATGTATTTTTTAAATTATAATTTATCAATTGGTTTATTTTTGCTCTATTATTAAGCATTCTTCGAAAATACTTACAAAGTAATCAAACTGAATGAACTCGCTTTGGTATTGGTCACTTTATATTTTTAGAAATTTTTCAACGGTCTGTAAAACACCTTACCAGAAGCTTTCTTTTTACAACTAAAGATACTGCAAAAGTACAGCTCGAATTATATTATAACATAATTCCAAAATGCTTCTCTATGCAAATTATATTTATAAAATCCACCTTTGATCTGAACATGTATGTGTATAAAACCAATAAAAAAGGTTCTGGAAGAGAGGTAATTTTAAAGAGCGATAATTATATTTGGTTGGACAAGTGTGTGAAAAAAAAAGGGGTAACTCTAAAAAAAAAGATATATTTCATATTTTTGGAAATAGACAATGTGTAAGGATTATTTTGCAGTTGCTCATGAGATGAGCAATAGCCGCAGTGAAGGCTATATATTATATTACATAGAATGTCTTATTTTTACTATGAAATCACTACGGCAGGTTATATGTTACTTTTGTGATAGTTTACTTAAACTTTAAAAATATTCCTTTTCAATAAGCATGCTCATATTTATATATAAAGATGAGCTTTGATATGTAAATGTTCCCGAATTTTTTCAATGCTTAAACTATTACGTTTTTTTTTGGTATTTACCGCATTAAGACGCTGTGTGTTACCCGTTGGTAAGACCTTCGCCAGAGCTTTGGGATACAATTTAAAGATAACCACGTATATTTATACAGAAATAAAACAAATTCCAAAATCGAAAACGGATTTAAAGGACGTGACTTAAAAGTAAAAAGGCTTATACATTGTGGAAGAGATGAAACATTCATTGCAGCTCTAAAGCGCAACAATTCGTGGTCTAGATTATCAATGTGTATAAAGAATGGTAAAGAGCAAAAACAAGGTGCTGAATACACATACAAGCCTATTTTGAGGAGAACTACAACAATAAGATAATTAGAAGTATGTTAATTGTGACGCACTACATAGTGAACCATAATCGGTTTTTGTATTTCTTTGGATAAAAAATACCTTGCATGTGTTTATGAACATAAAAAGCGACAATATATAATATATCTAGTATGAAATCGAGGTTTCCTTTTGTATCCTTCTCCGTGATCGCCGAGTAACTCTTTTTTTTTCATAAAATTGTTTCATTATTTAGTCACGCTAAGGATGTTTAAGTGGTTATGTAAGTTCAAATATAAGTATCATTTTAGAAAACTAATTATATAATTCCTGTGATTCAAAGAAAGAGAGAGATAGATCAAAGCTATTCTGAAAAAGCTAAAAGAATATAATATATTTCTAACTCTGCCAGAATAGATAACAAAAGAGTAATAATTATCTCCTGGAATCCTAAATTTTGAAGGAAGGTTCTCATAGTTTCTTTTTTTATTATTATTAGAAAAAAAGACAATGATATATTGTTTCTCTCTCTATATATAAATAAGTAGTTTAACGAAAAAGTAAATGGCGATGGATATGGTTATGCTTTAACGTTAATCACAAAATGGGTAAAGTATAGAAAGCACATCACATGGCGCTTGGGCCTTCTTATTCCCAAAATAATATAATAGCTTCGTAACATGGTGTCATGAACGTATTGAAACAATTATCTGCTTATTGGCATAGTGAATTACAAATATTACTTATACATAATTATTGATATAATTCAACAGACATGCTATTAATAGTAACTATAACAATTTTTTTTCTGTCTTCAGCCTCCTTTTGGCGTGTGAGCAATAGAAACAAACGTTAGCATTGATGAAACAAGTTTTCATCAAACGTAACAAATGACCAACTCCTCCGATTTCTTTTTTCCCTCCCCCCATTTTTTTTTAGAAACTAAAAAAAGAAACTTGAATAGGATGATATCAAAACTTTGTATTAATAAGTTTACAAACGCACGCACGCACACTTAGCAAATTATAATAGTATTATGACTTTTTTTATATTGAATATAATTAATTTATAATCAAAAAATGAGTATTGAGTCATTCATTCGGGATTACTACAAAATAGTGGATACTCATGACTCAGGATTTGAGTATTAAAAAGTATACGGAAAAGATATCTGCCAAATACTTGTATAATCCTATTTATTTTAGCTCATATAAAGTTGTTTTACGATATATTAGCATATTTCATATTACCGAATTGCTCTTTATTAAAAATAGTTGATAAACCAATTGTTTATCTCAAACAAATATGCAAAGTATATAACAATTGCATTAATAAAGGAAAACTGTAAAAGTTTCCTATTGCAGAAAAGGTAATGAAAACACTGTTTGTAAACACTTTACCCCACAGTTTTATCTTTATTACAGCTTTACTAAACTTCCAATCACTCTTCAACTAATATCATAAGGAATGATATAGAAAATGATGATGACATTTAACCAAACATCATAGATAAATTGAAACTTCCATGCATGCCTCCCTTGTGAGAAGCATATGGTTTATGTATTTTTAATAGTGGTACTACTCAGCATGTCATTATATGGTAAACTATGAATCTTTCGTTACTTGATCCTTGTAAAGGAAAAAAGACCAAGAGAATAAGCCAAGTATTGTTTTTGAGGAGAAAAGCCATATTAGTAAAATGAAAACATAAACAAAACGAAGATCAAAAAAGTTAACAAATAGAACAGTTACGCTGAGCGATTTATAACTTTGCATCAGTGTATCCATGTGGCAACTGTGCCATCTTTTTATGTAAATGTTAGCAACAAAAACATTGGTTCTTAGTGCAAGACGGAATAAATAAAATGGTTTAAATATAAACCAATAAAAACATTGAAAAACATGCATTAATGTCAGCATTTGCAGATATGACTATTGACAAATATATCCTTAACGAAAAAAAAAAAACCTTCTCTCATTATGGCCATTTCAATAACACCCGGATAATTAATTAGCGCCCTCACGTGTGATGCTCTTGTGACAAAAATCGTGAATCAATTTGGTCAAGCACTTTTTGCTTTTGTACGTGCAACTTTATTTTCTAGGCAAATGTATGCCTCTGCGGCTCGTTCCTTTCAGAGCCCAGACTATCAATATAACCCTAATAACTCACCTTGGCAAAAGTTATTATGGGTAAAACAGAACTATCCTGATAACTATGTTGATAGCACATTTTTAGATGAGCTTCAGAGAAATGGTATTTTTTTATGATTTTTTTCCCCTTCATTGAAGCTAATTGTATCAAAGTCAATGTACGAACTTATGATTATTGGACAATGGTGTATGAATCTAGAGTAATCACACAACATATAAGCAGTGTTGTGATCTTTATCGCTATATTTATATATTTGCAAATTCACTCATTATCTGGCAATCACTTAATTTGGACGGGATCTTGCCTTACAGGATTAGGCTATTTATTTTGGGATTTAATTATGCTCAAGACGCATAGTAACTATGAGTTTAAACGTAAGAAAGGATAAAAAAATACGCAAATAAGAAAAAAGAAAAAAAAAATAGACGAAAAGTAGTGATATGTATATAAGTTTGTGTGCCTATTTATTACATAATTAATAATAAAATCAACCTAAATAGGTAAAAGGGTGACAAAGAGTGCATTCTTCTTTTTCATTACTTTACTTGGACTTTCTCCCATCCTGAAGACATTAACAAGTCAAATAAGTGATGATACAATATGGGCTCTTACGGTGTGCTGCTTTCTTGCTAATGTGTTATTCCATGATTACAAAACACAACCCAATATTGTCGAGTAAGTATGACAACTAGTAATTAGATAAAAAAAAATGAATTTAATGAATGGATAAACGTAGAATCTCAGACTCTCTTTCAACAAATGCTGCCATATTTGCCTCTGTCCTACTGGCTTCCCGTCTTGATACAAATGTTGATGTTTTTGGCTTACTCTCATTTGCAGTTGAATGGTTTTCTCTCTTCCCAATATTTAGGAGGCACTTGAGTGTAATTGACATTAACTAGCACTATTACAAAGATATTCTCCTAACAAAGCCCTTGTTTCTTTCACTTGTTTATTAGTCCCTCAGTGTTAAAGTACAGGTTGGTGTCACTATGACAATGCTACTTTCGTGTATCGTTCTGTTTAGCCATATATCCAAAGCTGTGGTCATAATATACATTTTGGGCTTTTGTTTTCTTACGTTTGTTTGTCCATATTGGCTCATCTTTATTCAAAAGTATAAAAAGTAAGTTGTTTCCTTAGTAACACCAATATGACCAACAAGTTAATTATTTGGTTTCACAGTGAAATCCATGGTCCTTGGGAT
Organism: Backusella mclennaniae; assembly: GCA_024139405.1. NCBI lineage: Eukaryota > Fungi > Mucoromycota > Mucoromycetes > Mucorales > Backusellaceae > Backusella > Backusella mclennaniae. The sequence continues at coordinate 67,602 of VCJL01002016.1, read as the reverse complement.
GAAGCACGACCACGGTTGCAGCGGTCCAGACGAAATTTGTATAGAAAAAGACAAAGCTAACTTTATTTCACATGCTGTTGATACAGTATTCCACTCAATATATAGCATTATCAGTGAAAATATTAAATTCATGCTTGATTACTGTGTGTTACATGGCATTTGATTTCTAAGGACCCTTTTTTTTTAGTTATACATGTAATAAATAAAATATATATAATAAAAATCCGATAAAGTTAAGCTTGTTTGAATCTTTCCTTTTATTAATGGACTTTTATTATAATACTCTTTCTCGAATATATGTTTACTATTGAATGTTTTTATATATACATTATTCAACAAAAAAAAACTATATATCCTTCTGCAATACGTTAACTACATAATACTATGTAATATCCTTGCTTCGTGATACCATAAATATTTTTTGTTAAAAAAAATTAAATAACGCCTTTATGGGAAACGGATGGCTTGCGAACAGATTTTGATGCTGCCTTTGGTTTATCATATAAATGACACTACAAAATAAATTTATGTAAATAAAAAGTATAAACAATAATAACATGCACCAATAACAGATAATACCTTGTGTGCGTGTCTGTACCACAACATGAAATTGTTTTTCTTTTTACCGTTGCATGCCGGTACAAATCGTCGACACTGATGACAGAGACCTTCGATCATATCGCCTTTTCCCATGCGCTGTTCCAAAGGTTTCATGAAAGATTTTCCTGATACAGATGATATTCCATGATAAAATTGTTTGTGATACCTTCAAAAAAGATGAGTTAATATTCATAAGTCAATGTAACAAAAAAAAAACTAATGTCTTACCAGTAAGCACTATTTTTAAGCTGTAGCCACTTTCCAGGATTGCAACTATCGCAGTACCCTTCTTTTAAATGACCAGTGTAGCGTACCCATTTAGGGGTATAATCATCACCTTCGTACCTTAATTTTTGACGTCGAGGCATGGCTGCTAACATCTGATTGCCACTCAAGTCAAACTCTCCATGAGTATTAGGATTATTATTATTTATATTATTATTGGTATTGTTATTGGTATTATTGCGTGGACCGTCATAATTTGGTGCTGCGTGTACTGAATTTTTTATCAAACTGGGTGGCATAAACATTGGCATATCGTGGTCAATACCAATCTGATCATCAGAGTCATTGCCATCGCCAAAATTATTGTGTACTGCTGTTGGTGTGATCATTACAGACTCTGGACTTGAACTTTCATTGATGTCTCCCATTCCGCGAATTGATTTAGTTCGTTTCCGTGCGTTTGGGTTGTGTACCCAATTACCATGACCGACACCAGTTGGTATAGGCTCACTTAAACTAGGCGCAACAGAAGGCATGCTAATAAGATTATACGGTACATCTTCATGTAATGTTTCTTCTACAATCGATCTTTTCTTTGCGTATTTTTTTAAGGATAATGGATAAGATGTAGATGAGTGTATAGCAAAAGACAGTTCTGATGGTGTAGACATGCTAGTGTGGAGGGATACATCATTGTATTTTGCTGCGAGAACGTCATCAATAGGTCTTTTTTGTAGTAGACTACTTTGCTGCCAGGTTAACTGACCTCCGGTATTTCCAGCTTCTTTTAGTTCCTGTCGTTTAGAAAGAGACATGTAACCAGTGAAAGGTGCACTAGTGGCTATAGAAGTTTGAACGTTTCCCACCAATACATTGGGCATTGAAGAACGCTCCTTTTGAGTGTTTTCAAAAAAGCTTTGGCCGAAAGGTGACGCCTGAACTTGGTCCTCATAATTTACTCCTGCTGTGTTTTTTCGTAAACCTGGATACATTGCAGAGTTGTTGGAGTCCCGATACATATCCATCATTGAAAATCTTCGCATTTGCTCCGTGTTTTTTAACCGGTGATTTTGAAACTCTGTTTGCTGGCTCACGTTTGAATTGCCGGCAAGATCTTCTGTAGTTGTTGATGATACCTCGGAAGGCGTCGATATATTAATATCACTTGGAGAAAAACTTTTTGGCTCTGTTACAAGCTGATTATACGCATACATAACTGGATATTTGATGTATTGAAGAGAAACACGATTAATACAAGTTAATTTATGCATATCTAGATCAACTTACAATTCATCTCATTTTGACTATAATTGGAATAGTTTGCTTCTAGAGGAGATATCCATTCATTCGACATTGTCTGATGTATTGAAAGGTTTTCTATTGGTAGAGTTGATACAGAAGTTATAGGTTGACTTTGTGCCAGATCCAAAATATAATCCTTTTCGATGTACTGGTTGTTGGTTGAAAACGATGATTGAATGCAGCTGGGTTTTGACATTTTTTGGTTACTTTGATAGTTGCAAAAGTTTTCACTGGAATTTAAAGGCATTGCTGGAGAATCAGATGGAAGTTTAAATTTGTTTCGAGTTGGAGTAAAGGACATGTAGTTGCTTTTTTTTTTAAAAAATTTAATATTGCTAAATATACCCCTTTAATTCTTTTATATATTTTAGATGCAATTGTCGTGTCTCGATATTCGTTTTTATTTCGTTTCCTGCTATATATCCTTCTGTTTGGAATGTGTTTATAACTAAAGTATAACGATATATGAGTATGCTTATGTATATTTGTATATATAGTACAGTATATAATTAAAAGATAACAACAGATTAAAAAATAAAACGAAATGACGGTTTTTACTTTTTTATGTATATGTATGTATGTATATATGTATATGTGTGTTTGAGATAATATAAGGTAAAGTTAGATGCAATATATCAAGTAAAGAAGACAAGAAAAAGAGAAGATGAAATAATATTTTCAAAAATGAAATTGATAAA
>VCJL01002016.1:51993-64757 GCA_024139405.1 Backusella mclennaniae | reverse complement strand
AAAAAAAAAATAGATCCAAATCGTGCTGTCCTCATTTTTTTTGTTGAAATTGTATGATAGTCATCTGTCCACAGAATGAGTGTGCACGAGAGCTGCAGCTCAAGGCTATTGTTGCCGAACGGCTGTCAAATTGCCGAATTAATTTCAAACAAAAGGAGAGAGGGCGAACAGTTGGACTTAACACCAATTCCTCTTCAGTCTGTATTTTTATTATTTGCTTTCAAACTGCATCGGTACTAGTTACGGTAACTACCGAAAAAGAAATAAAATGACACTATTGGAGAAAAAAGTTTAAAAAGTTAAGTGCAAAACCTCAGGTAACTCAATATCGATAGTCACGATTAGCGTTTAATATTTACAATAGATTTACACCCAAAAAAGCTATCGAGAAATGGTTTAATATAAATTAACGTATAACAGCAGTTACAGTCGTATGGTAAAATCAGTTACACATACACTTAAAATCTCACGTAATAGGTATCTTATTTTCTATTAATTAGAGAATAGCTTTGAGACGGAAGTTTGTATATGTATGTGTGTGTGTGTCCCTTTTTTATTAATTACTTTTTTCGAAGTTAACTATGTCTACGGATCATCTTAAAATGGCACCAATAACGGGTATTCAAGTGTATAAACTATAGCTGCTGTGTAATATTCTTCGGGGATCTCCAAATAAAATGGAGGAAGAAAGAGATGAAGATTCCCGCTATAAGAATTAATTTCCTTTCTTTGTTAAAATCAAAAAGGATAAAATATAGGAATGCACTATATAAATAAAATGAGTAACTATACCTCTCTCTTTCCATGCAGGAAAAATGATGGCTATTTTTGGTCTGTGATTAGCATCGAAAAACAACAATAAAAGTAAACCAAACTTAACTCTAAAAAGCTATAGTTTTTTTTTTTGACATCTGGGAAACCCTAATCAAGTACCTTTTCATAAAAAAAATACTGAACTGACGAAAACTTACGATACTAATCATTTAGAATATAAATAGGGAGGAAATGTAGTACAAAAGCACAGACAAATTACTTCTATTGAACACAAGCATGCGTCTTTCAAATGGCAGTGACGATACTTGATTTATATATAAATACGTATCGTTGTTTATTTAAGGAACTAAAAAATCTAGGCTCACGAGTTTTACCTGATTTCGGCTCAGCCCGTTTAGTTTAAGTAATGGTTAAGTTTGATCTTTACTATTCTTTACTTTTATTAAAACGAAAATTGGTTCTTATATTACTAAATACCTTTTACTTGTTGCTAGATATCGTCGTAGCTCATCTTTGTGTGATAATTTTTTTTATGCTCGCACTAACTTCGCATTATCTTTTATTTAACCATTGAGAACTGAAAATAGAATCTAGAATCAAAGACTTATTGAGGGGGATCAATATAAATAACATTAGACTAAAATTTGATACGGTGAAGGAAATAGCAAAGTTGTATTGTGATGAAGCACTTTGATAGTTTTTGGTAAAATCCATATTACATTTTATTAACTCAAATATTCATAGAATCATAAACCAACTTCTGTTTTGTTAATAAGTGAAAGATGCCCAAACATGTTATACTTTTAGTATCAACTTCATGGAGTCATATATATATATTTGATGTCTATGAAAATCATCATCATCAAGTAATCAAAATATGTAATCTATAATTGAATAACCCGTAAAAATACCATTCAAAGATTAATATTTAAAGATATCATAAATGTGTTGACAATCGCTTTTCTGTCGAAACCTCAGAAGCTAGGAGGAATATATATGGATTTTAAAGATTGAAAATGTACAAACCAACTAATAGCAGATGCATATAATGTGTAACCAGTTATTATCCATCTATTCTATTTGACATTAAAGTCTTGGAATAGCATCGATCTACTCATTTGACACTTATTTTGATTTACTAAAGCCAAAAGCAAAAGGTTTTTTGAGCATTAAATATATTGAAGTACTTTTCTATTACTTATATCAATAGAAAAAAAACAATGTAAATATATATGACAAAAGAGCAATGTAGCAATTGAAAAGAAATTTTATACAACGGAGGGATTAAATGTACACGTAAAGAATAATATGCTAATAATACAAAGAAAAGAAAACGAAAATCAATCAGAATTTGGTATTTTGTAAGTCGAGGCATTTGGTGTTCAGCTCATGCGAAAAGTCCATTACAAGTATTTTTCTGTCTTGGCTTGCACTACAAGAAAGCAAACGTATTAATACATATGTATATATTGATAAAGTCATTACATCTTACCTCACAATTCTTTTTTTATCAAGACGAACATCAAAAATCCAGTCAGAATGACCACTTTGGAAATGCAATAGGCATGACCCAGTCCTGAGTGTTTCAAGAAAAAAATCAGCAACAATAAAAATAGAAAAAACACATGAAACTTACGTTAAATCCCATACACGTATACTCTGATCATATCCGGCGCTGACAAGTTTGTTACCATCAAAATTCAATGCACGCACAAGACCAGTATGACCTCGGAGAACCATTGTGCATTTGCCTGTCTATTTTGCACAGATTTATTCATTAGCATGCATAAAATATTAATATCTATTATTCGTTAATAGTTACCTTTGCATCCCAAACACGGATGGTTTTATCGCTTGATCCACTGACGATTCTTTCTCCATCATACTGAATGCACGCTAAGCCGCTTCGATGACCGCGGAATTCACGAATAAGTTCTCCAGTAGAAACATCCCATAATTTGATTAGACCATCACTTGAAGCTGATACAAGATGATTTCCCCTGAGCTGGATAGCAGTTACTGGACCTCTGTGACCCGTGATCATTCGAATAGGTTGAAGAGTTTTACTGCACCAGATACGTATGCTTCTATCTTTAGATGAACTGGCAATATGATTCTCATCAAAGGAAATAGCTGAAATGCCTGCTGTATGACCCTAAAAAATAAAAAAACAGAATAAGTATCTACATGCCAAACAAGCTTTCCAATTTAGATGATTTATTTTTTGAACTCACATGAAGACGACCTCTCATTCGTTTTGTTTTCATATCCCAGACAATCACAGTAGCGTCTGATGATCCAGATACGATTATGTCATCGTTGTATTGTAAACATAAAACGCTGCCTTGGTGACCCTCTAATGTACTGACGCATTGATAAAATTGAAGATCCCAGATTTTTATTGTTTTATCTCTGCTGCCGGTAATAATTTTTGATTCGTCAAATCGAAGGCAATAGACACTGTCAATATGCCCAACTAAATAGTGTGAAGCAACTCTTCCGACATTCCATCTTTTCTCTAATTGATATCTTTGCTTGAACCAGTAATACCAGCTCTTCTCGTCTTCATTTAAGCTAACGTGTTGAGGTAATTTTAAGTGCCAGTTTTGCTCAGCCATTTGAAGTCTCCATAAATCGTCTGTATAGAATAATCTTGCCCAAGACCTTGATACATGAGGGACCGATAATAAGGACTTGAGGTCCAACATGGACATAATATATAAACATAGTTCGAATGGTAGTACAGTTGTAAGATCTAGAAAATATACTTAGTTTTTATTTTATTTTTTAGTAACTGTGCATTTTATATTACCTATTTTTTTTGTCTCGATAAATGTATTCATTTTTAAATCATACAAATTATTGTGTGGCGTGTTAAAATTTGCAATAGTTGAAGTATATTGGATTTGCTTTGAGAGTTTGTAAAGGTCTTCGCAATGAGCTTCGATCATTTCGGAATCAAGTAGTTGTGAAGTTGGTAAATAATAGTCTGTTGAAATATTTCTATAAGGTGGAACCATAACGATAATAATAATATAATACAATAAGAGAGTATAAGTGGATAGGAAAGGTGTAAGAGGAATGAAAGAGAGAGAAAGAGAAAGAGGCAAAAAAAAAAGTTGGGAAGTTAAAGGAAAGAAAAGAAAAGAAAAAGGCAATGGGCAAACAAGTAAACAATAACATCAAAAATTACTTTTTTGAAATTCTTAAAATGTAAATACTAACAAAAACATAATAATAAATAAGGGGTAACTTAAAAAAAGGTTTGGCACATCAACACTTCTTTAAAAAGAGATGTTTTTAAAAGTATCAAATATGGAAATTGCCTTTTCTGAAAGTCACGTGTAATATTTACAGTTCTCGATCATATCACATAAAGTATGACTTTTTCCATCACTACTACTAGCCAAGACACACGCGGGAAGATAAACAGGTGTTGAAATAAAATAAGTATTGTAAAAGAAAGCTTCTATTATCAAAAACTAGACAACTTTGATTTCTGGGATTGAGTTTGTTGACCCCTTTGTGTACAAGTTTCTCATCGTCAATCCTTAAATAGTTATATCTGTAACTTTTGGGAATCGCTAATGATTGAATCGATGTTCCTTTGATTTTGCTTTATTATACTTAGTGTTCAAGTAGCCTTCGTTTCATTTTTACAGCTATATATGAATGCTCTCTTTTGAGATAGTAAAGCATAAAGTTTTTTGGCATTATATTTTAATTAAATAAATAATATTTACTAAGAAACTCGAAAAAAAATTACAAAATATGGTATTGGTTTTAAAAACCCCTTAATAATTCAAACATACCAATTTGAGCAAAATCAAACCAGGTTTGGAGATAACAGATACCAAATAAATATTTTCCAGAGAAAATGGTACGAAACCCGAAAATAAATTTGCGGATTGTCTTGAATCGAATCAAACTTAATGAAAAATGCTTTATTTTATCATTTTAAATGTTGGACAGGAAGATATCAGATGAGTTCCAAAACATTCAATATATCCAATAATTGCTCTACTATTATCCCATAAAATGCTAGCTGCATTACAACATACTTTCATTTATTTTGGGTAGATAACTAATTAAATCCGCATCTGGATTGAAAATATACTCTATTTTTTCTTATGATATTCATTGAACGATAACAAAATGTACAAATAAACAAACAAACAAATAAAAAATAACAAAAGCTATTATCTATTTAAAGATATTTTGTGTTTCTTGTTATCAATTAAAGCGGGCTATATTAAAGTTTGAGTTCACAAAACGTCTTTCATACTTCATTTTAGCTTATGTGTGCAAAAAAAAAAAACTTTTTTTTCCACACGAAAGAAAAGCTCAGAAAAGCATTTTTTGATTGATTAAATGGTGTTCATTTTAACGGTATATTTTTCATCAGTGAATTCTATTACTGAAGCGATCAGATACTATAGTAGTATTATATCCATATATTTATATACTAAATTTCTTCTCAAAACAATAGAGACAAAAAAAGCCCAAGCCTCTTATCATAACAGTCGATTGGTTCTTTCAAGTTTTCCTAGATTCAAACTTGAGATTTTAAGGTCATAGTCATACAATTTTCAAATGAATGGAATTTATTAAAATTAACTACCAAATTGAGACCTATAAAAGCATTGGGATATTATATGATACTCGTTTCTCACAGTCATATTTGAATTCAAAATCAACAATATAGTAATTAAAAGTATTCATTCTCGTTCAATAATAGTGTCTCCAGTTATAGTCATTGTTTTTATTATTATTAAATACACATGCATGGAGTTACAAAAACAACGTATTGGTTTCTAATACTAGGTTTAATCGAAGAAAGAACCTATATCATCTCTTCAGAAAAAAGTCAAAAATATAAACCTGCATGGGGTGTACATTGTAAAATCTATCTTCATCAAAATGATCCCTAATGCCAATTACAATTATTATTAGAAAAAATGATCTTTTTACAAAGGATAAAACTTTGTGTATTCTAACAAGACTTCCGCGTTGTCACACAGAATATATGTATAAAACTTGTATTGAGCTCCGTCTCACTCGCGGTTGCTAAACTAATGATATGTTCATTTTTACTTCAAAGATACAATTGTATTTTCTTTCTTTAAGTAAATAAGTTCAATTTGTTCTGTAATAAACCAACAAAAAATGGAGAACTAAAACCCCTAATGTTGAAAATAAAAGTTTCATACCTAGTCGTCTGTAGGCTTGAGGGTATAATAATTTGTAATTTCATAGCAAAACAAAATGTGTGAATACGGGTTAATCCAAACTAAAACAAAATCATAACCCTTTAACTTTACTTTCGAATATAATATAAAAAAATACAATAAGAAAATGGGATTGTATTAAACTTTTACCAATGCCCTGATAATAATGTCTAGAAAAACATATGTAAGGAGAAGCTACTACCTACTATCAAATTGGAACATCTTTCAAGCCAACATCTGGTTGGTTAGGTTTCACATTCACGTGATTGTGCGCGTAGTAAAATATTTTGTTTTGATACATTTGTTTTTTAAATAAAACATCAAAGCGCGGATGGTTAAGTGGTATAATCTTCGCCTGCCACGCGAAGGGCCCGGGTTCGATTCCCGGTCCGCGCATTGAATTTTTGTTTTGTTCCTCTTCCTATTGTTTAAAGGAAGCTTGCTTTTACTAGGTGTAGTTCTTGAGCGAGACAAAAGATATCCGACCTGATGAACAATGTCGTATTTTATTGTGAAAGTCTATTACTCGAAGTGGTATCATTTTATAAAAAGAAATCTATCCTCTGGGAAGCTTTAAAATAAAGTGAATGATGATATACATTATTTTGTTGCGATTATAAAGCTGTCTTTTGTGCATATCTTACTTCAATGCATATAGTATAGCGCTGTAAAAGGTGAGCCTTTAAGTGTAATTCCTTATCCATCCTTTAATAGTACGCTTCAAAATATCTCTAGAATAATGGACACATTAGCTACTAGTCTATCTCGTAAATGATAAAATAGAGATATACGTGATTATTGAAGTGTAGATATAATAAAAGCAGATCTTAATAAATAGCTTTGTTACTACTATAAAAGGAGAAACTGGTGACAATAAACCGAATGTAATAGAGTAGATTACTCTTATTGTTCTGTAACATTAATGAAGTTAAAAATGTATGCTAATAGGGGTGAAGCATATTCACTTTCTGAATGGTGGTGCATTGTTTAGAGGTATGTATTGCAGGGTACGACAAAAAGATGTATAAGGAAACATAGCATCATGTATTGAAAATGGAAACACACAAGAGAATGCATATTTATATAAGAGAAATAGATTTATAAATAAAGAAAAAGGAATCATATTCTAGATTTCTAATATCTATCATTAACATGAAATCATCCCACAACTAGTTGGGATTCCAATAAAATCAATTGCATTTTAAAATAACTTATCTTTTATGATTACATATTAATATATCATTATAAATGAAGACATTCTCCTTAGAAGGAATATATACCTGATCGAAAGAACCAGAGATATATTAAGAATTAAACGAACCAGCAAATAATTGGCTATTTATAAATGCTTCAAAATATTTTCTTTGAACATAATATAAAATAACATGACATATGAATATTCTTTTCCTAAAGTATTGCATGTTATGAGAAAGTTTGTGAGTATTTCTAAAACGTTAAAGTCGCTTCTTTAAATAGTCAGTTTATATCACCTATAAGAGAAAGGTTCTTATATCAAAAGATTAGGCTGTATAGTATTTATGTCTAATTTATTGAGGGTAAATGATGTTCAAGTCGCTTTTACAAAATAGCATCCCTTCGCTACTTCTGCAGCTTAATTTTAATACTGTAAAAATTAAATATATCTTGTTTTAAAACAAATGAAGAAAATAAATCATCTTTATCTTTTAGGACACTCAAATACAACATTGAGGGTTGCTATATCATGATTTTTGATTGATATATGGGTATAAACTGGGCTTGCTATTTTAATTTTAGAAATAATCCCCTAGGGGACATTTTTGAAAGCACCTATTAAATAAAGAAGTCTATTTTCTTCATATATTTAACCTGAGTCATAACAATACAAAAGTATACTCAATTTACATCTTGATATCTAAAAATATTTAAATAAAACACCTTTATTATAGTGCCCTGGTTTGATACTAAAATCCTAATCTCCCTTGACCTACTTTTTTCTCATCAACTTTTCTCTCCCTTTTCTCATTACTTTGAGTTTTTTTTTCTCATTTTCTTGAAAAAAACAGTATACTATGAGGAATCATTATCAAGTTAACAAAACACTAGTTTTGATTAGTACATACCTATTCACCTTCATCTGAAATAAATCATTAAATTGTATACCAATTTAATTCAAGATGAAGGTATAATACAATTGGTAAATAAAATATCATATAAAGACGAAAAATACTCAGACTTGGAGTTATAATAAGTTATTAATGACCGTTTTGTTTTGTTTTGTTTTAGATAATCAGATTTCTTATTATATAGAAACATAGCAGTGCTCGATTATCATCTACCAATCTAAAATAAAACGACAAGCATTATACAGATTATTCATAAATTTTCGAATAATTTATTTACATTGCATGCAATTTCTTTTTAAAAAATCATACTCCAATATCTAAGAGGGAAGAAAGGGAAGGGGAGGAGGAGTAAATTGTATTAGAATGTTCTCAGTCTGAGCGTTGTATAATTAATCATGTATAGTTTTTAAAAACCGATCTTCTTGTCAAGGTTATCTCTGACAGCCTTAATGATGACCTTTTCGTCAGGGAAAGCAAAGGCTTCAAGGTTAGCAGCATAAGGGGTAGGGACATCAGCACCGGTAACACGGCTCATAGGGGAATCTAAGTGCCAGAAAGCATCACCTAATAAAAAAAAAATCAGAGTTAGGTACCTGAAGATTTTTTTTTTCTTTCCCATCATTTTATTTTTACTTACTTTCCATGATCTGAGCAGAGATTTCAGAACCAACACCGAAAGAGGCCCAGGCATTTTCGACAGTGATGATGTGGTTGGTCTTCTTGATAGACTTGAAGATGGTTTCGGTATCAAGAGGCTTGATAGATCTCAAGTTGATAACTTCAGCAGAGACACCAGTCTTGGCTAATTCTTCAGCAGCCTTCATGGCGAAACCAACAGTTCTGGAGTGAGCAACAATGGTAATATCCTTACCCTCACGCTCAATTTTTGCCTTACCAATGGGGATAACAAATTCGTTGGAAAGGACTTCCTCAGAGACGGGGTAAGAGACACCATATTCAAGTTCATTTTCCAAGACAACAACAGGGTTAGGGTCACGAATGGCAGCCTTCAACAAACCCTTAGCGTCTTCAGAGTTCCAAGGGGAAACAACCTTAAGACCGGGAACGGAACCATACCAAGCAGAGAAATCCTGGGAGTGCTGAGCGCCAACACCAGCGGCAGCACCGTTAGGGCCACGGAAGACGATGGGGCACTTGACAATACCGCCAGACATGTAATGGGTCTTGGCAGCAGAGTTGACAATTTGATCAATAGCCTATTATATGCACATACACACAAATATGTTTAATATCTCTCCTAGTTTATATTTCTATTAATTTAAGCTAATAGTGTTTACCTGCATGGCAAAGTTGAATGTCATGAACTCACAGATAGGCTTCAAACCACTGAAAGCAGAGCCGACAGCAATACCAGCAAAGCCCATTTCGGTGATAGGGGTATCGATGACACGCTTAGGTCCAAATTTATCCAACAAACCTTTGGTAACCTACACATGCGATAAAATAAAAGTAGAGGTGTTGATTAGACATTTGAAAGGGCAACTTGCTCAGTGTAAATGAAACCCCGATCATTTCGTCATCTTTCCTCTCTCTTCAACCCGAATCTACCCCAATCTTTTTTATTTTTTCCCGAATTGTCCCATCCCCCCTACGAGAGTAATTATTTATACCTTATAAGCGCCATTGTATTGGGCAACTTCTTCACCAAGGATATAAACATTTTCGTCCTTGACCATTTCTTCCTCAATAGCTTGATTCAAAGCTTCACGAACAGTCATCTACAATGATATGATTAATATCCTTTATGTATTTCTCATCATCGATATATGTCGCTTTACCTCAGTTCCACCGTTGGAGTTGAAGCGCTTTTGAGTAAGGGCAACAGCAGTTGGCTTGGCGGAAATGGTGGCAGCACGCTTAACGGCATTGGGTGCCATACGATGAAGTGTGGTGAGGAAGGACATTTTTTTTTATCAAGTAAATTAAAATAAAGAAATGAAGAGATAAAAAAAAAGAATGATAATACAAAAAATATAAAATCAGAAAAGTATATGGAATTCAGGATCAGTTGTCACAAAAAGAGCGAATTAAACCTCCACAAAAAGAAAAAACAAAGCTTAAGGCCCTCCGCTTATCAACGATTTGGAGTGGGCAATAAAATAGAATGAAGGCCAGATAGGATCCTCCTGCGTGTGAAAAACTCTTAAATTCTTATAAACTTCCTGTTATGAAATTTTAGTGTTATACAAAGCTTAAAGAAATGGATAAATGTAGGATAAAAACAAACTTTTGTGTTACCACGGTATTTTTCATGTTTTTGTTTTACTTCAATTTATAGCTTATGTTACTTAAAGATGCTTACTTATTAGCAAAGTATGTGTATTAAATTGTTTTATACATTGTGAATAACCGGTATCGATTTATGGAAATGACATGAGTTGTTTAATATCTATCAATATTGTATGAATTGAACCCCCTCTCTTTCATTCTAAATGTAATGTAATTAGTGATATTCGACCTCAATTAATTTTGCTTTTGACAAGCACTTTAAACATGACTAAATACTAAAAGCTAATATGATTATTTATTTTATAATCAGATACGAAGAAATAAAGAGAAACTGGAAACATAATTCACTATCCATATATTTTTTATCAACTAGTTAAAGTAGTGAAGATCCTTTTTCCTTCGGATAAATATCATTTTTTTAGTGTCATATTTTACCTAAATAGATTTATTCATTTAAAGCAATTATTCATATTCTTCATGTCATGGTGATAATTGTCTAATCTTTCTTCTTATTTCAAGTGTATTTAAATAGTTTTTTTTTCTGTTCCTTCTTAAACTATCGAAGTCTCCAAGTAAGTATACCTACTCACCATTTTCCGAGGAGCTTATGGCTTTTAGGTGTTGAAGGTGATAGTATGGGCGAAAGTCCATCATTTTTTTTCGTTCCTGATGACAGTGAAGGATGTACTGAATTGATATAGGCTGGAACTGGGTTTTTAGGCGGAGGACACACTTTGTCAAGCATACAAATGTCTTCTACAAACTTATCTGGTGTGATAATATGTGTTGAACCTATAAGTTGTTACAAATGATTTTAGTACCATTTTGCTTTTTAATTAAATCACCATATTTACCAATATAAACCTCGCGATCATACGCTTCGGATAGTTCGTAAGCTGATCTTATTTCAGAGTATGTCACACCACCAACGACAAAAATAATGACAGGTGGCCCAGAAGGAGGTTTTGGTCCAGCCTTCATTTAATAAGCTTATATTAGCAATCAGTTAAATCAATAATAAAAAAAAGATGCCTCACCGCTGCACCAGTGTTTTTTTTATGCCATAGAGTTTTATAAACACGTAATTGCGATATTGTTTTTTGTTCCTCGGCTTTATTCCTTTTAACGCTTGATTGTCGAGCCGCTCTCAAGTTTGGGAATAAACTACTATCGATGTTTCCAGTGATATGGCCCTATAAATAAAACGATTAAAAAAAAAGTTTGAAATAGCAGTGCCATTGTTACCTCAGCAATACGTTTAACAACAGGAACATAGCGAGATAAATCAAAAGGTACTTCTTGTTTTTTTAAGCTAGGTTTTCTATTCTTTTTTGTTCTCTGTCCTTGTTTATTAGCAGTTTTAGAAAGTTGAACTCCAAGCAGTGCTATATTTTCGATTGCAACTTTGTGATCTTGACTGAGACGGGCATGAGAGAGTAACTCTTGAAGTTCGTTTTGATCGATTTTATCTGAAGTGGCTATCCATAATAGAATCAATCGAACTTTAACCAAGTCACTAGTGGAGTAATTAATATGAGAATACTTTAATAAATATTTAGCCCAACTACCTTGCATTTGCATCATCTACTGCTTCAATCAACTTGTCTAGTATATCGGTCAGAGCTGAAGAGTCACAAGTTTCACCACAAGCCATGTCCTTCGATTACTGTAAGTATTACTTTTTATTATTACAGTATGGTATACTTACTTGCTCGAGCATACCTAACGTTTCCAAATTTTGGCCGTTAAATTGAGTCATACAGTCGCTTGCAATTGTCATATGTGCAGAGTATTTTGATTTCATCTCTTGGAATTGTGGAAGATTTGAAATTATGTTTTTCATTTCATTTAAGCTACCAATCGAAACAGCACCATTTTTCATTTTGTTTTGCGCCATAAACTTATTAAAGTCCTCAGTCAATTTTTCAGTCAAGATGGCGATATGGCTGTGGCGATAGGTAGTATATACTGTGTCTTGCTCAGTTAATGTTACCTCTTGCTTTTGTGTTGTACCATCTTCTTGTGTATATTCATATTCGTATTTGAGACCGGCAGGTATTTCTTCTAATGTCAGTAAATCTGCCATCATTGCCTGGTACGTGAACTCATGTAAAAAAGGCGAAATCGGATCGATGGTTCTATCCAATAGAATAAGTGTGCCGTTTGGTAATGGTGGATCTCTTGGTGGCTGAATATATAAGCAAGTTAATTAAAAAAAAAACATCTATATTTTCTCTCCTTCTTTTTTTTCAAACACAATGGCATTATTAAACTTACAGGAAACTCTGGATTAACTTTACAAAAGTTATCAAGTTCGTCTTGAGCCATTTTTGCCAACCTTTCAGGAATTCTTCGATTAATAGTGCCCTGGATATCTAATGGGCGGTGGTACCGAATTAACGGATTC
>VCJL01002016.1:31967-46618 GCA_024139405.1 Backusella mclennaniae | reverse complement strand
TTTTTTTTTTTTTTTACTTTTTCTCTTTTGTAATAAACTTTATTGTCATGACTACGTCTAACCTCGAGCAACTTGAAGTCTATACAAAGGGAACAAAAGCCTGGTTCCCAGATGAAAAGAAAGGCTGGGTCAGTGCTTCCTTCGTTTCAAAGGAACAGAACGACAAGTCTGTCAAAATGACCTTTCAAGATGATGTAGATCTGGAAAAGGTAAAAAAAAGTCGAGAGCATAAGAACTTCAAGTCGTGCTGACAATGAGCGTCTGACATTGCTATAATTTGTAAACAGGAGCATGTCTTTGAGGCTAATTTACAAGACATTTCATCCAATAAAGTGGACATTCCGCCACTCCGAAATCCACCTAAAATGGAGAACACTGATGATTTAACCAACCTTAGTTACCTTAATGAACCTTCAGGTATGGCTATTTTCACATACATTGACTCGTATTATTTTTAGCTCATCTCCTATTTTATTTTACTATTATTTCTCCCCCTTAAAGTGTTGAATACGATTAAAACTCGTTATGACCAACATAATATTTATACCTATTCGGGTATTGTATTGATTGCAACTAACCCTTTTGCAAGAGTCAACTTGTACGAGCCTGAAATCATTCAAAAATACTCTGGAAGTAGAAGAGGCGATCTTGAGCCTCATCTTTTCGCTATTGCTGAAGATGCCTACAGATGCATGATTCGAGATAATAAGAACCAAACAATCATTGTATCAGGAGAGAGGTACGATCCATCTTTTCATATATTATAATGTTGTGCTAATATTGTCGTTTAGTGGTGCTGGTAAGACGGTTAGTGCAAAATATATTATGCGTTATTTTGCGACTGCAGATGATAAGGAAGCATCTGGTAAACAAGCAAAGGGCGATAGTATGACAGAGGTAGAGGAGCAAATCTTAGGTAAGTAAAAAGTGCTTTAAGTCCCTTTCCCCTCGCCCCCTTTACCATTATTTCATCTCCTAATATGCTGTGTTTTCTAGCAACCAATCCCATTATGGAAGCATTTGGTAATGCAAAGACAACCAGAAACGATAACTCTTCGAGATTCGGTAAATACATCGAAATCCAGTTTGATAATCAGCGTAATATTGTGGGCGCAAAGATCAAGACTTATTTATTGGAAAGATCTCGTCTTATCTTCCAACCCGAGACTGAAAGAAATTACCATGTGTTTTACCAGGTGAGTTATTTCAGGAACGATAAACCTGTTATTATTATAGTTCCCAATACTTAGTGAATGGATCCTTTTTTCTTTTTTTTAGTTGTGTGCTGGTGCAAGTGATAGTGAAAAGCAGGAGTTGGCCCTGAAGTCCTGGTCTGATTTTCATTATTTGAATCAAAGTGGCACGGGTGAAATCCCTTCTGTTGATGATGCAAAGGAATTTAATGAGACAAGGGCTGCTTTAACTACCATTGGCATTGGGTCGAGTACACAGGCTGATATGTTCCGCCTTTTAGCAGCTCTGCTTCACTTGGGTAATATTGAGATTGGTGGACGTAATGATGCTATGCTTTCTGAGGATGAGCCTTCTCTCGTGCTGGCCACCCAGCTTTTGGGTTTGGATCGTGCTGAATTTAGAAAATGGCTCGTTCGAAAGCAGATCGTTACTCGCTCCGAAAAAATCATTACCAATTTGAGTCCTCTCCAGGCTCAAGTGGTCCGTGACTCTGTAGCTAAATATATTTATGCTAACCTCTTTGATTGGCTTGTTAGCTTAATTAATGAGAGTCTTTCTTGTCCAGATTTGGATCAGGTTGCCAGCTTTATCGGTGTTTTGGATATTTATGGTTTTGAGCACTTTAAAAAGAATTCTTTTGAACAATTCTGTATTAATTATGCAAATGAAAAACTTCAACAACAGGTAACATGTAACTCATTCTGGGAATATAAAACAACTATATTGACACTTGCACCCCTTTTTATTAGTTTAATCAACATGTTTTCAAATTGGAGCAAGAGGAATATGTAAAGGAGGAGATTGACTGGAAGTTTATTACATTTAGCGACAACCAAAAGTGTATTGAAATGATTGAAGCTAAGATGGGTATTTTATCACTTTTAGATGAGGTAATTATGACCAGCTTGATTACATAATACGTTTATTGATTCCTTTTTTATAGGAATCTCGCTTGCCATCTGGTTCAGACCAAGGCTTCTGTAACAAGCTTTATCAAAACTTTGGAACCACCTATCAGGACTATTTCAAAAAGCCAAGATTCTCTAATAATGCATTTACTGTTGTTCATTATGCACATGATGTTCAATATGAATCTGAAGGATTTATGGACAAGAATAAGGATACTGTACCTGATGAACTTTTGAACTTATTGCAAGGCTCGAATTCCCAATTCTTGGCCGAAATTGTTCAGCCTTCTGCCCCTTCCACTCCAGTAGTAAGTTTTAGTTTATAGATTTAACCAAGAAATTGTGATTTGGGTCCTCATGTTTATATATAATTTATTAGATTGAGCAGACACCCAAAAAACCATTAAGTCAAGCAAAGAAGCCCACTCTTGGTTCTATTTTCAAGGTACAAGCAAATATAAATCGTTCAATAGATAGATGAATCTAATTTCATATATATATATATTAGTTGTCTTTAATCAATTTGATGGACACTATTCGCCAAACCAATGTTCATTATATCCGCTGTATCAAACCAAATGAAGCCAAGGTTGAATGGGTATTTGAATCTAATATTGTACTTTCCCAGCTTCGTGCTTGTGGTGTGTTGGAAACTATTCGCATCAGTTGTGCTGGTTATCCTACTCGATGGACATTTGATGAATTCTCCGAGAGATATCACGCCTTGATTGATTCATCTTACTGGTATCCTAAAGAAAATCCCGATGTTAAGAATATATGCTCGGTCATTTTAGATACTCATATTAAAGACACTGATAAATATCAGATTGGTCTTACCAAGATCTTTTTCCGTGCTGGTCAGGTGAGATATATAAAAAACGGTTACAAAGAAGAAAAAAAGAAAGACTCTAATTCCAACTATATCAATAGCTTGCTTATATGGAAAAACTAAGAACCGATCGCTTAAATGAATGTGCTACCCTAATCCAAAAGAATATTCGTAGATTCTTGGCTAGACTTCATTATCTTCGTGTACAGAAATTAACTGCTATGTTACAAAGCATATCTAGACGCATCACTGCAAAAAATCAATTAGAACATTTACGTAGAGAAAAGGCAGCTACTGTCATTCAAAAGAATTGGAGAAGATACATTGCTAGAAAGAAATACTTGCAAATTCGCGAATCCATCATCAAAATCCAAGCAAGTAAGTAATCTCTTATATTATTATTTATTTATTTGACGGTTTCACTAACGATTTGATACAACTAGTTTCAAGAGGTTTCTTAGCCAGAAAGAGATTCCAGGAGTTGAAGAGGGATCATGCTGCAATTCTTATCCAAAAGATTGCTCGAGGCTGGATCGCACGTAAAAGATACCATGCTAAACGCAATTATATTATTAGCGTACAAACCTGCATTCGCCGTCGCAACGCCCGTAAACAATTGGTTGTTCTTCGTGCCGAAGCAAGATCTGTTAGCCATTTGAAGGAAGCCTCATATAAATTAGAAAGTCGTGTGGTTGACCTTATCGATAATCTCTCCAAACAAAGAGAGGAAAAGACACGTCTGAAGTCAAAGGCAATTGATCTGGAGAACCAAGTCAAGTCTTGGATGCAGAGATACGAGCGTCTTGATCAAAAAGCAAAAGACGTCGAAGCTGTCGCCAAACCACCTCAAGTGGCATCGAATGATATTTGGGCAACTTTGCGTAATCAAAGAGATCAACTTCAGGCCGACTACATTGCTTCTCTTAACAAAATCAAGTCCCAGGATAAAGATTTAACAAAATTAAGAGAAGAGTTACTCCATCAGCGCGATGAAATTACTAAGCTTAGAAATAGAAACCAAAACGCCAAAAAAACATCAGATAGTGATATTGGTGAGCTTAAAAATCAAATATCTGCTTTGAAGACCGCAACCGATTATAAACTCTTTGTGCAATAATTCTTAATAATACTTTACCTTGTGTTTGATTTTTTTTCTTACTATTATTTCCCTCCTCCCCCTTTTTTTTTACCAATAAAACTTTTGCATACATCGAGTTGTTACACATTTTTTTTGTAAAAAACTGGTAATGCTTCTGACAATTCTTTAATTCCTATTCCGCCAAAAATCATACAGAACTTAAAACCAAAAATAAATCGAAAATCTCCTCTTATTTTCAGTATTTATATGTATTTTTTTTCTTTTCTTTTTATTTCTTTTCTTTTCTTTATTTTACCCCTTTTTTTAGTTTAATTATTATCTTATAGACAATGACCGGATTGCCACAAGGTAAAGTACTCAATACCCCGAAATTTTAATATAACTTCTAAAATTTGTTTTCCAAAGGTTGGGAAGAGAAGACAACTCCAGACGGTCGCCCGTAAGTAGAAAAAAGAACGAAAATTTATAAATAAATATAAATACGTGAGTACTTATTTGTATACTTAGATATTATGTAAATCACAACGACCAAACTACCCACTGGGAACGACCCGCATCGAACCCTCCTCCTTATGGCGGATTCAATACCCCTCCTCCAGTTCCTCAATCACGTCCTGATGGTTATGGTGGATACCCTCAGTCACAGCCTGGTAGTTATGGCGGATACCCTTCTCAATCACAGCCTGGTGGTTTTGGAGCTCCCCCCGTTCCTCAATCTCGTCCCGGCGGATATCCATCTCAACAATCATCTTATAATTCCAACAGCTATCCTCCTCAGCCTCATGGTAACCACAACTCTCCTCAAAGTAGCTCCAGATCACCTTACGGCGCTCCACCTCAACAATCTCCCTATGGCGCTCCACCTCAACAGTCTCCCTATGGTGCTCCACCTCAGCAATCCCCCTATGGTGCTCCACCCCAACAATCTCCCTATGGTGCTCCACCTCAACAATCCCCCTATGGTGCTCCACCCCAACGAGCTGCTTATGGTGCCCCACCTCAACAAGCCGCCTACGGAGCTCCTCAACAAGCTGCCTACGCTACGCAGGCACCTGGTCAGAAGAAACCAGGTATGTCCTCAGGTCTTAAAATGGCAGGTGCTGCTGCTGTTGGTGTTGCTGGTGGTCTTGCTATAGGAAGTATGATTGAACATGAACATGACCAAAGTGAGAGAATTGAACGATTGGAGCAGGAACAAAGAGAGAACCAGAGTAAGTATATACAAATGTGTTAAAAAGATTAGTTGATCTTATTAATAAAAACAGATTATGGTGGATATAATAATGGTGGATATAACGGCGGGGGCTATGGTGATAATTACAACGCACCCCCTCCTGTTGAACAACCGATGATGCGCGAAGATCCTGGTTATCAGGGTGGTGGTTACCAGCCCGAGTACCAACCCGAATATCCGCAAAACGATGGTACAACAACAACTATTATTCGCGAAGATGGTGGCTGGTTTGGTGCCGATAAGGAAACTGTTGTTACAACAGGTAGGGTGTTTTTTAATGCCATACTTTTTCTTTAAAATACATGAGGATGTGTCTTTGTAATGCTTTTATATTAGATCAATATGGAGGTCAAACTATTGTTGAAAGAGAGGATGGCTGGTTTGATAATGATGTGACAGGTAAATATAACAAATAGAAAGGTTAATTTTAGGCTAAATGATTTATTTTTATCCAATAGTTACTGAAGTTGATCCGTATGGGAACCAAACCCAGGTAATAACATAAGCTATTTCCAAATGTATATTACAATTATTTACTTATGTATTTTTATAGACTGAATATGACGAGGACAATAGTGGCTTTTTTGATTAAAAATAAATAAATCAATACATAATGATTGGTAGTATTCATTTGAGCATAATTGATCAAAATACTTTTTTTGGACTTTAATAACGTGTATGTTGAATTATATTAAATTAAGTTTTATTAGCAACATTTTTCTTTTAAAAAATAAAGGGTATACAAATTAGTGGTTGGTAGTAGAATAACGGGATATACAGCAGTATTACTTTTTGTATTTGGTTTATGGTTTTATGTAAATTGATTCTTATTATTGCCAGAATAATAAGAAAGAAAAAAACAGTGGAATATTTGCTGCGTTGTAGAAAAAAATATATTTAAGCACCGTTTTTGGATTTGTCTAATTTGGATTCTATTCGTTCTAATCTATTCATCAACTGAGTCAACACGTCTCTGACGGATTCTTTGGGTGTCGATGGATTTTTAGGCTTTGTGGGAGTCTCTACACCAGGAGAACGATACTCAAGAGACTCTATACGCTCGATACATTCCTTTAAACGTGCTTCAAAGTGCTGTTCTACCACCTCATGTACCTGAGTGTGTACCATAGATTCAACCATGTTGTTTGATGCTTGGAAATTCTGAATCAAGGAAGAAGAATGGCGAACCTGGTCATCCAACGTAGTTTTCAATTGACGCGTTTGCTCAATGTGGTCATATAGATATTCAAAAGGCTGCAAAAATTTCTGCTTTTGAGTCAGATTTTGTTTGGAAACTGGTGTAGAAGTTGGAATAGGAGTACGAGGGAAGTTTGGTGTTGTTGCTGTCTTTATACCAGCACGAAGCTGTTGTCGATGCTGGCCCCATGCAGGTTTCTGAGAAGGTACAATTGGTGGACTAGGGAAACGTGTCTGTACCGAACTTTTGGGAGCACCAGTAGTTGTAGCAGGTGTGACCATTGGTTTATTAGGTACGTTCAGTTTGGTTTGGAAATGTCCACTTTTTGACTTTTTTACAACCTTGCTAGGCTTATCACGGTAGTTTGAATTGAGTGTTCTCAATGGTGCAGAGTGAATGGCTGCTGCTGATTCATCACTATAAGAAGGCGTGAAGATAGTTAAGTTTTTGTGACTGTGTCCTGGAGCTAGACGCTTCAATAAAAGAGAAGAGGGCTTTGGTTCGGGTAATTTGATTACAACTTCAGATTTGTTTATTGTTAGAGATTGCTCGAAAGGAAGAGAAGAGTTATTGACTGACAATATGTCGGATGACAGGCGTGCACTAAACAAAATAAGCATGGTGAGACAAAATCCATGAGGCAATGATGTACAAGACAGAATTATGTATCCAATTTGGATCGCCCTTTCACGTTACTTAGAAAATCTAATGTAACACTTGGCCCAAATTGAAATTCCTTTTTTTGTCTTCCTCTTTACAGTTCACTCTTCCCATCTCATATAGAAGTTTGATATATTACCTTTGAGGTGATGTTGAAAGGCTGGGTGTTAATAAATAGGAGTTATCAGGGGAACTAGGTTCATGCTTGATTTTTTGGAAAATCCATTCAGTTCCTTCAAGTCGTCTGGGAATCAGTTCTACAGGTGCAATACCTGGACTTGAGAATAAAAGGAGATCGGTTGTCATTTTCAGTAAAGGGACAGCACCTCCATCAAACAATTCTTTCTCTGGAAGTCGGCAAAGGTCGGCGAGAGTATAATTGGTATTTCTTAGAGATATATCTGCTAGAATAGCTGTTTGGATATAAATACGTCCTACTTGATCTTTGAAGAAGAAGTTTGGGTAAAACTTGAATGAATTTACGAAATCATGGTGTGCTGATTGAAGATCAAATAAAGCAAAAAGATCATCAAGACAAAAGTAAGATAGTCGACGTTCGTATTCACTGATTTCATTTGTAGATGGGTGTGGAGGCGATGGGAGAGGTGCAGGAAATTGGTATAAGCAAAAGGAAGTAGCGGGAGATTGTTGGTGCTTGCCTATGATGATACTTTGTATTTTCATTTTATTTCTGTTGTAATTATTTTGTATTGACTTTGGAAGAAGGAATGTATAGGGTATTAAAACTAATAAAAACAGAAGAGAGTGAAAGTAATAGAAGAAAGGAAAGGAAGGGACACAAATCAATTTTTAATAAATGGAATCATAAATAGTATTTATATGAACAATCATGCCAAAATTTATATTTATTTTTATTCAGAGAACCATTAAGCGGCTATTAAATAAAATTATATTACTTTTGCGACATCATTTTGGCAAACACTGTACATCAACACTTAATAAAAACAACGGTGTTTTAAAAGGAATAAATATTGACCTGAATGTTCTCGGTTTCTCCTATTAAAAAATACAACTTGTAACACGATGAAATTTATAGACTTCCTATTGTAATTGGAACATATGAATACGCAACACTAAATGGTCTTCATTTATGATGTTCATTAATAGAGTACCACAAGCGAAGATAAATTTAGTAAAATTCCGGATAATCTTCACTTCTATGAACTCAGCGACAAAGATCAAAGCCTACAGTTCTAGGACCTCTATAAATAATAAACCTACAGAAATCTATAGGTGTTTTAGTTCAAAATTACGTACAATTTTTAATTTTACAGTACAAAATAGATGTAAATGGGCGGAATCGATGTGCAAATTTAAACGAAAAAACAGATAAATAAAACCTTGATTTTGCTGCTAGCACACATCTCCTTACTGCTTCAAGGTTACACAAATATCATACATTTAACTTTGAAAATAACTCACTTCTAAAGCACTGACACATTGACAATAAAAAAAGAGAGACTCTTTGGTAGGTCAGTGCTTTCCTGTAATTAGTATAAAAAATAAGAAACTTAACCGGTCATTTTTTTTCTTTACCATACTTCAACAACTTTATGGGTCAAGAACATCTATGCAAATAACGGTACCTGCATTATATGAATAGCTATACACTAACAATATGTAATAATTCATGGTTTGCACTTAATCACAAATGTAGCTAATAAAATAAAAAGTAAAATTAAAAAAAAAGCAAACATGTATTTCATGGAGAGCGTGTTTTTTATTGATCTTACCATTTTTGACTTAGTAAAATGAAGTGTGAAACTACTTTAAATAGCTTATTCTATATTACTATTATAAACAAGACATGTATCATCCAAAAATGATGCTTGCTGTTCGTTATTTAACCATAATCAGCGAATATGGACACAAGCATTGAAAATGGGACATGTTTATTACTATTACAATTATAAAGCCGTGTTTCAATATATTAGAACAAACTCTGAAACTAAAACGGTTTTGTCGATCGTAAAATTCTACTTTTCCACTCCTAATGCATTGTATACAGAAAACCTAATTTACTTGGTTGTACGCTTATTGTAGTTTTACTTATTCATGTGTGTACCTTTTTTTTTGTTGCTATATCTTGTTTTTCTTCTAATAATGCCGCTTTTGACAATATTATATTTCTTTACAGATACCCATATAAACAATGGAATTAATAAAATTAGTGTTTTATATTTTCTAAGAGAGACTAACGTCAGGTACAGATTGTTTATCTTCCTTTTGTTACTTTAAACACGAGTATTTCTGGATACCATATGTTCTTCAAACATATGAGCGGCATTAAGTGGCAAACCAATCAGTCAATGATTCCGCCAATTGGTATTGTCAAATTAATAAAATATATGAAAGTAATAAAATACAAACTGTTTTTAATAGAAATATCATTCTATAGTTAATTGATGCTGTTAATTGACTCTATTTATATATAGAAATTATATAAATAGTCTAATTAATGTTTCATATACGAAAATACAATATATTTTTACTCAATTAAAATTGACACCTTTTTTTAAAAAATTAGCTCCAAGATGACGAATTGTTTTAAAATGGGGAGGGAGAGGGGCTTGTACCTTTCTAACAGTCTCTGATAGTAAGGTACCATATAGTTTTCTATCGGGGTTACGAGCTGTTTCCAATAAAAAAGTATCCTCCTCATTAAAAAGAAATAATTGGCTAATTTTTGCCGTCAGACCAGAGAAAAGTGCACTGTAAATTTAAAGTTCAGGAACGGATGTGACGAGATACTTGTGATATAAATACAACAATTTCTCCAATTTACATTATTATTTCACTAGAGAAACTCTTCAAAAAAGAAGCTTCAAAGAGACACGTGTACTATATGATTGAAATATATGGTAATTATACATTATGCAAAAATCTCACAATTAATAGGTTCAAAGTACTGGAGAGCTCCTTAAAAACAGAATATAGGAAAATTTAATACACCAACTAGACTCCAGCAGCGCTTGGGATGTATTAAAAGTTGTCTTAAAATACAACAAACCTGGTCCCCGTAATACAGTAAAGAGAGTGGATAACGACCTAAATAGCAGCTCTACACGATTGTTGCAGCCAGGTATTTTAAGAGATTACAGTAGCTTCGATTAGAACTATAAGAAAGGTAGAATAAAAAATGGATCTGATAATTACGAAAAGATCACTAAAAACCAGGATCAAATATACTTTTTTAACCAAAATTCCATGACAGTTTGAAAGAGAAGATAAATAGAGGAATTTAATAAAGTTTTTCTAAAATAGGACGCAAAAGATAAGACGACGAAGAACTTTATCTTTTTGAAATGACAGAAGCTCCATTCAAAGCAAAGGAAGATACAGTAAGTATTTCAAAAAAAATAAAATAAGTCTCAAACTTTGATTTGCTATTTTCGATAATGTGCATGCAATGACTAGCGGTAAACATTTTCCCATAAAACGGGTGCGTATCTTGCTTATCTAAGCTCTGACATAAAAGGGGTTTATCATGAGAATAAATTCTGTGTTTATCTTATAATAAAACAGTGATAACTGGACATGTTTTCATAATAATAAGACAATATAGACATATATGAGAATGTTTGACCTCAAGATAGCTAATAAAACGAGGTAGTAATTGATTGAAGCAAAGATAGCTTCCTTGTTGTAGCCTTAGTCATTGGTTGTCAACTCAATTCCTTTTAAGTGTAATTTCATTTGTCCAAGCCTTATTTTTGACAAAGATACACTTACGTAATAATGGAAATGACGTTTATTGATCAGTTGAGATCTATTTTTTTTTTTTTTTGAGGCTTAAAACCATCAGTTTTGGCGACGTTGGGAAAATGTACAAAAAGCGTAGTGCATGAAAAATGGATATAGGTATAATAGACAGCAATATCTTATCATTCGGCACTGTCATTAGTGAGGAAGACGTTATTCTAATTTCAAAAGTATTCATAGTTTACTGTTTTATGATCATACCATTTTCTTTTGTTTTTCGTTGTGTACTTGGTTTTTTTTTTTAAAAAAAAAAGAAGGCTGGATTTTAATGTTTGTTTGTTTTGGAAATTAAATCAAGTAATAGTATTATAAAAGATACCACACCAGAGGTTCAGTAATTTAGTAGTGATCCTAGCAAAGATATATTCAAAATATATTTGAATAGGGATGTTTCATTAGGATATATGATCTCATGGGTGCACGCCATTAAGTCCTATTTGTAAACTTTCTTTTTATTTCAGTTTTTTCAATGTATCTGTCAAGGTAGTCCAGACTAATGGCTTTCGTGAACTCGTTGCTGACTTTTTCATATAAAATACATCACGATAGTTATCCTTATAATAGTTTTTATTCTTGGATTTAAATCCGAATATCCATATCTTCGTTTTGTGAACTTATTGACTTGATCTAAATCATATTGGATGCATAGCTTGCCTAAAATTCTCCTTTCAATCAAATAAAGGTATATGATGACTTAAAAGACATATCAGAAAAAAAAAGAAGCAAAGTCGAGAAAAGAAAGGAAAGAAACAGGAAAAAGAGAATAAGGAGGGTTGATTCATAAATTATTAAAATGATGATCTACTTACTCCCTCTCCTTTTTTTATTAAAAGAATTTCAACTATCAAATGGTTTCTGTACTTATAGGATTTTGTTTTAATTTTCCACAATAGTAATATGTTGCTATTACTTTTTATATTTTTTATTTCTCATTTTAGCCACTATTCTCAAATATTTGTAATTAATTCTATAAGCTTTGCTGTGGAGTATTATGAATAGATGTGATTAACTTAATTATAGAATATTTTATTTATAGAAACATACAATGGAACCGGGTTTTCTTCTTCTTTCTACGATTTATTTATCTTTTCATTTATAACATAAAGCAGCACAATGAACCTATAAAGAAATGAAAAGGGAAAAATGTTATGCCTCAAGTGTGGCTGAAACACAAAAAGAGATCTCAGTAGCCATTAGCCAAGGTTTTTGTATTACTATGTTTTGAATTTTGGCATTGTAAGGGTGCTGTCACACGATTCAAAATTATGTATATAAATATAGGCCGATGTGCATAGAGGTTCGGTCAACCCGAGTTATTTTATTTTCACTCTTTATTTTCTTCTCTTTCTTCTTTTTATTTTTATTTTTTTCCCTGAATAATGTCGCAACCCTACGGTCAACAGCAAGGTCAATACTATGCCCCACCACCACAACAGGGCTATTATCCCCCTCAGCAACAAGGCGGTTATTACCAACCCTCGTTAGTATAAATTCAGGGTTAAAGTTTCATATACATTGCATATATACTCAATCTTCATTTTAGACCTGCTCCTCAACCCATTATCATTCAACAAGAAAGACCTAAAGAAGATGATCACTCTTGCTGTTGGGGGTGGTAAGTTAGGAATTGGTGCTGTCATTTTTTGATGCTAATCTTTATAATCGGTTACAGTCTTTTAGCCATGTGTTTCTGCTGCGCACTGGAAGAAATATGCTAGTTTTAATATATCAAAACAAACAACATATTATAAAGTATATACCTAATAACCTTTTGTAACTTCTTCATTGAATAAATTTGGGCTGTGAAACATAAAAAAAAGAGGAAAAACGGGATGTTTGATTAGAGCTAAAAAAAAATAAACTTTACATCAATGTGTGATTAGCGATAAAGTAACGACTTGTGTTCAAGCATATTGAACGGACTCATTTGTATAAAAGAGTGGTTACATGTAAGATGTGATTTAACATACTTCTTCCATACCTTGAACGGATCAAAAAGCTACTGCTAATGATTTTAGCCTTATTGTCATAAAATAAAGTATTGACTAAGCTATTAAGAGTAAATGATAACATTGTGGTTTACCAAATATAACCAGTTAAAGTTATATCTATAAATATGTATTGTTTTTCTTGGCGTATATATAAGTCTATATATTCTATAATTATAAAAGTCGATAAATGCCAAAAGTTGCCTTTTATTGCTTCTTTTCCATTTTTCCTTTTAAATGCAACATGTTGTCCTTGTAATCATCAATTGTTGTTGGTTATTAAAAAAATACTTCTTTTATTTGTTTATTTATTAATGTTTATTTACTTGATGTTGAATACCAAAAAAGGCTACATTTTAGATTTAAAGGATAAAGAAATGAGCTAATTTATTATTGTTTGGCACAAGTCCAACTTTGGTTTGCTGTGATCGGGGGATAGTTTTACCTAAGAAATGATAGATCATTTTAAAGTTGAGAGATACTTTAACAATGCACATTTCTATTTTTTTTTATTGTAAGTTGGAAGAATCAGAGCTATATGAAAAAATAGTTTTGTTCATGTGAGCCTATGAAGAGAGGGTGATGCGATTTCAAAATATACATTTTAAGTAGCATCTATTGCAAGAGCGATCTTAAGTCTAGGTAATGTGATAAAGATGTTATTTTTATTAGCGTCAAATATATATATATATGTGTGTGTACTTTTTATTTTATTTTTTTTAGAAAAAAAGCCAATATACTATTCTAATAAAAAGACTGAAAAGGTTTATAATATCCTATAGTAAATGATGACTGTATTTCATTTTTACTTCTAGCACCCTGGGCACACTGCATCTAATGTAGAGCAACCTTCCAAGTAACTTAAATCTTTGTTTATTTGCTCTCTTGCACTAGTTCCATCAGCATTATTATTAAAAAAATAATTGAAGATGAGAAAAGATTCCTATATCTAATTAACAAATAATTTCAATGCTGTCCCAAAGAACTGCTATTTATTGACTTTAAAGATGGTAAAAAGTTTGATAAAATACGGGGTTAAACGGTCAGTACCAGGAGCATCAATTATAGACTTAAGAAAAATGCATTTCTCTGAAACTTCAACGCAAATACCAAGGAGCAAATATACTTTTCATATCTGTCGCTACTACATTGCATACTACATAGGTGAAAATTGGAAATTTGTCGAAACAAAGCTAGTCTTTTTCAAATTATGAGTAGTAAAAGTAATTACAAATATGCTTTTTAAAGATGCTTGACCGAATATGGTATGATCTTCAAACACTGCCTATTTCATCAGGAGCCAAATGCTTTGTTTCGACCTTATCATAGGTATACTTTCCGTTTCACTTCATGCTCTGAATATATCAAAATTTGGACGGTACATCAATAATCTTTTTAGTCTATAAACTACATCAATAATATATTTGACTGTTTTGTGCCGATATATATATATATATATTGGACGCTCTTGATTGTTCTCTTTCTACATGTTCCATAATATTTTTCTCCAATATCTAGGTTGATGAATATAACGACTTCATTTTGCCGATAACAACTGGTCTTTCATGAATACCATCTGAAAAGTGTTCCTTGAAGTGGTACTTGATTTACATATGAAAAACAAATTACAAGACAAAAAAGAAGGAGTGGTTGAATAAGGCAGGTTACGTTAGCAGTTGGTTTTAAGTATCCCGAATCCTTGTGCATTAATATATCCACACGAATTAAAATGTAAACATTTTTATTTTGTAGGTCATA
>VCJL01002016.1:11498-21541 GCA_024139405.1 Backusella mclennaniae | reverse complement strand
TTTTTTTTTTTTTTTTTTTTTTTTTTTTTTTTTTTTTTTAAAGAAATCAAGACTATTCTATTCGATCCTCTCTAACTTCCCCCTTATCAACCTAGTCGTATTTTGTCGTAACGAGGAATTTGGGTTTTATGGACGTTGTGTTGTCTTGATGAGTAAGCCCGAGGATGCTCGTCGTTTAATTAATTATGGTAATAGACGCTTGGTTGGTGGCAATATTATAAAGATGGCTTATGTAAGTTATATTGGTGGTGGCTAAGCTTATATAACTGTGTCTAATTTATCATTTTAAAAAACAGACAGGTTCGCCCAATTCTTCTCCCAGCAACGTGATGAACAATATTCGTCCTTCTCAATTCACTTCTATGGCTGATAACACAAGCGCATCAGGTCGCTCTGTTGTATTTACTGGTTTACCTCCTAAAACCTTACCTGAGCACTTGTTGGGTTATCTTCGTTCCAGAAACTTCTTCCCTATCGAAGGTGCACATGACAATGTTGTTCCTTTAAAAACGTAAGTACTAATTGTATTAAATATATAAAAATGCATGTGCTCAATTCCATCAATCCAATATATTAGTAGGAACAAATCCACTGTCAGTAAGTTTTTGGTGAAATTTGATTCAGAGTCTGAAGCATGGCGCTGTGTCCGTGCTTTCCACAACACCGATTTTGTCTTGGAACATACCAAAGAAAAATTCGGTCTTCAAGTCGGCGTTGCTTACTAGAAATGTAAAATAATAATAATAAAATGTCAATAGAAAAAAAAAAGGAAAAAAAAATGGATATAAAACAACGAGGGCTCTTTATTGATAAATGAGAGGGAAAGAGAGAGAGAGGTTTTATTCATGTATTTTATAAAAAAAAAGGAAAGGTTTAGTATGGAATACCTAATGGTAATATAAATGTCAGAATAACGATGATACAAATGAATAATACTCGGTTCATTACTTACCATTAGTCACTTTTTGGAAATAATCGTACAGCACAGTTCTTTGATTTTCAAATGAATCCTTTACTCTTTGGATCATAAAATCAGCAGCTGCTCTATCCGATTTGTCAGTTTGGAAGCGAGTGCGCATACGCTTTATTGTCTCACCACGGAAACACGGGAGACCTGATTGAAGCATAAGCGTCACTAGCTGCATAATAAGCTCTGCATAAGGTCGACAGGCAAGATAGCCCTTGATAACTAATTCCGAGAACTGCTTGAATGCCTGTTCTTCTGAATTACCGCCCATCACCTGAACCATCTCAGTCGTCAATTTGAAGGGTGAACTTTCAAATGTGATGCCACCAGGTGCAATATCGAAAATAAAACCAAAATCTAAAAAGAAGAATCTAATTTAAGTCTCGCTATATTTGTGATGAATAAAATACCAACAATCTTACCGATATGAATGATGTGACCATCATCATCCAACATGATATTGCCATTGTGTCTATCCTTGAATTGTAACAGATAAGAAATCAGTGAATAGGCTGCCACACTCTGTACAAAATTAGTGCGTGCTCTTTGGAACTCGATAGAGTTGGGTCCACCATACTTGGCTACAAAGTAATCGTACATACTATTGACCTTTTCGCGTCCAAGTTGGTCACGCGAGATGGAGTGAGGAATGACATCAATCACACCACGTCCTGGAGCAGTGGCTACAACACGATAGGGGTAGACATAGAGATCCATACCAATACTGGTGAAAATATTCTTGAATACTGCAATCAATTGAAGTGCCAATACATCCTGACGACAGTCATCGCCAACTTTGAAAATGGCACTTTGCCAAAGTGTAACAGATGCAGGTGAGTTCTCGTCATCTTCTTGATTTTCATCCAATATATCATCGTCCATTTTTTCCTTTTCAATTTTGAAGGTTGCCATAAATGGTGCCTATAAAGTAATGTATAAGTATTGAAAAAAAAAAAAAAAGGATTGAAGTAGTGTCTATTCTATACCTTTGCGTGACTCTGGAGGGGTCTGCCAGATGATCTGTTGATATCAACAACATGACCGTCAGGGTTACTAGGAAGGTATACACCAACATCAACCTTGATTTTTCCTAATTCTTCATCCAAACGTTTCTATATACATAGAATGATATGAATATGGCGTTGACACTCGTTATAATAAAAAAACAAAACAAATTATTCCCTTACCTTTTGCATTGGCTTCTTCTCGTTTTGACCATATTTGATATATTCTTTCAAATAGCCTGAAATGGCCGTCACATCACCAAAGAATTTAAATTCACGTTCATAGAAATCACGATCATCACCAGTAAAAGAACCGACAAGATTATCAATGATTTTCTCCAATGCAGGTTTCAATGGATCAGGCTAAGAAAAATATTTTGACCGTTAAAACATACATTTATATATAAATAAATAGAATCAAACCTTTATACAGTCTTTATCTGCATCGACAAAGAAATTTGCTTGCATATTCCAAATGATTTGATGGGCAAACAACTGAGATACCTGACCAGCCTCCATAATGTAACGTTCAACATAACCATATTCATCATAACGGAGTGCTTGTACAATTTGAGGTACATAAAAGAAGACGGTGTCAACAGGATAATATTCCAAGCTACGCATAGCATACTGAAGGATCAATGGATGGTTTCCATAGGCTGGCATGAAATAATTGGAGGCTGTGATGGCAGGAACAGGAGCCCAATACTTCAAATATCTTAGATCAAGCTTAGCATTTGGATGGACACCCTCGCCTAATAAAATTTCAAGTGCTTCGGGCACCTCTACAGCATCTAGAGTATTGTTTGCAATGAGAGTATGTAGTTCTCGTTGTACGGCAGGCTGTACAAAGCGGGCTGCCATCTGGATGGCTACCTTGGGTGACGTTTCCCAAGCGAAACGGACTATTTCTTTCCACGCATCTTCTGTTGTTAGAGACTTTTCGGTATTACCAATATAATTAACAGGATATCCGGGACCATTGGCGTTAAGAGGATTGCACCAGACAGAAAGGCGAGACAACTCACTATCCATGAAGAGTAGTAACAGCTTTTTACTTAGTTTATGCTCACGCATAATATCTTCCTTGGTCTTGTCACTCAAAAACATATATACGCCAGTTTTTGAACTGGAGTGGCGTTGCGTAGAGCTTGTGAGTAGATCTGTTAGTTTGGGTGTATCATTCACTACGACATTGCAAAAGTCTGTAAGGATCTTTTGTTCGACAAGAGCATATGTTTTTCTTGAACCATAGTGCCATTTTGGAGCCAAAGAGAACCAGTTGAATGCAGAGTCATAAACAAGGGAACGGAAGCGGTATTCCGCTAGAGCTTCCATATGTGAAGAATGAAGGATTTTCATGCCCAAGAAGAGCAATTGGAAACGGGGTAAGCGAGCAAATGGGTGGGTGCTCATCAAATGTGAGTTATGGAATGTGTCCTGTAATAGACGCACCAGCATACTAATCAAAGGCTTGCTGCGATGACGAATGGCATAGAAGCGACTGGTTAGAAACTTGATCCATGTAACATGTGGTGTAAATGACAGTGATATGGCTCGATTGTTCTTATCAATAGTGGCTTTTTCAGAAGGTGCATAGGTCATCCTACTTATAAATGGATGTTTGCTATCCATCCTAGATGAAAAGAGACCTTTTCGATAGCGCTGTGCCCAGCTCCACATATTTAACACTTCAACCATCAGACGTTTTTCAATATCCGGCCTCTCCACCAGGATCCAATTCCAAACGTCGGTACCAATTTCAAGTGATTCAGGGGTAAATATATGAACAGGAATTCTTACCAAATACGAGAGTAGATCAGGGTGAACTTCAGGCAATGAGACAATAAAACTAGCAGTCTGAAGCAGAGTACGGCGTACACGGTCAACATCAATGTGTTGTTTTTGCTTAATATCTTCTAAAAGACCTTGGAGTGTCTTGATTACATAAGGCACCTGGTTTGAAAGGCCCGCACCAGAAGTACTGTCAGGAAGTTTATCCAATCCAAGACGCATACCAGCAGAAAATTCAATACCACTCACTTCGCCAATATAATATCTTCGTGATGTGAAGCCATCAACAAAATCAGAAGAGGCATCCAGTCGGATACCACTGATTTTTGGTACAAAGTCTACCGTCATTTCGTTTTTGGCTGCTGCTTTGCCAACATCCAAAGCCAATGTTCTACCCAAATGAGCAACATCAATAGGAACACCCAGTTCGTAGCGTTTGTATTCAGCAAGATAGTCTTGCAAAAGTCCATTGATTTCCATGGGAGCACGATCCATGGAAATCTGAAGCCATTTTTTACCATTGTCGTACATGTGAGCACAGATATCCTTTCTGTAAGTAAACGAGTCTCCCAATTCAATGGTGACGCCCACACGGGGCGATGTAAATTGGAAGGTAGGCGAGTATTCATCACGATATTCAGCTTCACAACTTAACCAAAGCAATTGGACCAATTCCAAAAGAAGGGTCAATAACGACTTGTCGGCAAATACCTGAGGAAATGATGTGACGATACGCTCCGAGATTTTAGTGGCGAGTGTATGCACCTTTCGAAGTCGATGACAGCAAAGCTGAAGCAAGTTTGTCATTTGAAGACGCAAGTCATCACCCAAGTTTTGAGATGCGGCTTTCATCGATGCATCCTTGATGTAAGCAGAAACCACTTTTTCCGAGATAGTTTCAAGACAATTGGACATGGTACTATTGCTGACACCATCATTCATGAAATAACGCAAGATGAAATTGCAGTCGCCTGTTTTACTTCTCATCATTTCGATATGATAGACACTCAATGCAAAGACAATCTGGGCAAAAGAAAAGTTTTTGGTATCGTAGGAGAGCGAGGGTAGGAATGCAATGAGTTTATTTCGCATGGTGCTCACGTCGCGATCACCGGATTTGCCACCCCGGAGCACTGAATTGTACTCCAAATCACTCTCGAGATAGTTTGTGGCGCTTTCGATAACAAGGATAGGTGTCTTTTTGGCAATCAATAACATGGAATCATGCCATTCGCGCACCCAGATGGATTCAGTGACAAATCCAAACAAGATACAATGGAACCAGGTGTTGCGAAAAAGGGATACTCTCTCTTCACTAGGATTCAGATGAGGCATAAAGTTGTCATGCTCAAGAAGCGCACGGATCACAGGCAATAGTTTTCCTAGCTTTGAATACCATGGAATTTCGGATTCCTTTTTATTCTTTGAAATCATGCGTTGGATTGTATTTCCATTCTCTACAAAAAGTCCCAGTAAATTGTTAAGATAAATGTCGTAGAATTCAGGTCGTGAATTGAGTTGGGTGGCAAGAACAAGTTGAGCATTTAATATCTAGATGATCTAGTCAATATCACTCTCATCTTAAAACAATGTGAGGGTTACTTACAGCATCCGTTAATTGCTTGTTCTCCACCATCAATGATTCTCGGCTCAAGACAGAAAATAGATTGGTAATATCTCTAAAGACGGCTAGTGGGCTTACCAGGGCAAGATCGACCAAGCTGCGTGTCAATGTGGCAATAGCAGACACAGAAAATGATTTGCGGCGCAATGAAAGCATAGAATAAGCTTGGACAATAATCTAATTTGGGTTCATGGTGAATGGTTGGATTTTTGCCATAGAATGCTTCATATTTACCGATTCATCTTTCAAATAGACGGCTACACCTACAATGGCAGAAAGAGCATTCACACACACTTGCTGTTTTTGTGACTCGTTCAATAATTCTGCAGCAGGTGCACCAGGGATGGTACTTGAGTTCATAGATTGACGTCCATTCTCATCGTCAGAGTATCTGGTGATTTCATTCAGAAGAGCATATAACGTAGAAATGGCAGCTTGGCGCATTTGTTGAGTAGGCTTTGTCTAATATAATCAAAATAATGTTATTTTTTTTTATCAATCCTCATTCGAGTTTTGTATAAACTGACCTGGACACATTGTGCCAAGCGAATGATGGCAAAGTTTTTGACAGACAAAAGCTTTTCCTGTTCTTCGGCTTGAAGATCAAAAACAGAAGAAGGTGTGGCCAAGAAACGGCAAATCGTGTTTGTCATTTTGCTGTTAAGGCCAGGGAAACTATGATAAACCGAGGTTATGACGCTGAACCATGTATCGCCATTGATCAAAAACTTACTTTATAGCCAATAATGCGGCAGTATCTAAAGAAGCGATGTGGACCCAAGGATCAGAGCCTTGAGGAGGTTTGAATAAGCAATTGAGCGTATAGCTAATCAACACATCATCTACCTCGTGCAAATAAACAGAGGAGAGTGTTGCCACTTGCTATTTCATGTATACACCATCAATAATGCTACCAATATCATTGTCTCTCTCTCTCTTCTTACCAAACTTGTGCCCATAATTTCCTTCATATAACTGTCTCGAGACCATTTCTTGCCTTCATGCTCTCGTTTTTCCGCATATTTTCGAATATCGTCAAAGTAACCCAAACTCATCACATACACTCCTCGAAGGTTTTTGTTTAGTTTCAAATCAACATCGGTTGAGGTGTCTGCTTGAGGACGGACCCCTGTTGCAGTTTTCTTCATCAAATCGGACCATGCATCTTCAATGGTATGGGTTAGGTGTAACCTTCTGAGATCAACTTGGTCCATGGTCTTGTTGGTGGCACCATCTGGGTTTGCCAGCGCAATCACACGTGCCGTGACATTTCTGAGAATGATCAAAAGGTCGTGGATGATGCGATTCGAACTGAGTGGCATCCCATCCTCCCAATAACTTGCCAAAACACGACGTCCATAGCTATCTTGATCGTGGTCCTTTAAACAGGTGTCAATCGCGGTTCGAATGTGATCCAACGTATTGTTGACAATTAAAGGCTGCATGTTTTCGCAGAGTGATTGAAGATGTTGGGGTAAGTGGAGATAAGGGGACACTTGTAAAGCGCGTGCTAAACCAGCCATTGATGGCAAAATAAAGGACACTATATATTCAACTACACATATAATGTGTTAATATCTTCCCATCTTCTTATTATATAGGTGTTTTACCATCAACAGTCTCCATAAGTTGAATGATGGTTCTTCCATAATTCCACAGTGTATTATGAATAACGCAAGTCAAGTCTTTTCTTTTAAAAGCTATTTCCAAAAGACCAGAGACTAAACTATACGTGATTCTATCAGGAGGAGTGGGGCCTATTAAGAAAAAAGTCAAAGGAGAGAAACGATTGTATCGGTGGACATGTACCTTTAAGTAAGATAGCATCCGACCATTCATATACAGGCAAATGCTTGATGTAAGCAAGGAGTCGAGACACTATTTCGACTTGTCTCTTTTCACATGCCTGTACAGTATACTTGACTAATGCATCCAGCGTTTGCTGATAGCGGTATGTCTATCATTATAATAAGTATATATGCATTGTATTATATCACATAGCATCACTCTACCATGCGTCCTATACTCTTCTTGTCTTTGCTGGGTACAACAATATTTAAATCGTCAATAGACACCGCTGGTACATCTGGACATTTGGATAGCAGCCGCTCTATTTCACCTGTTGTCGTTTTGGAAGCTGAATCGGCCAATACATCAGCCAAGCTCATAAGAATGCGTGAATGTAAATCATACGCAAGTCTTTTTTTTGTTTTGTTTAATATGAGTCAATCTTGTTTTTTTCTTTTCTTTTTCAGTATAAGCTCATTACCCATTCATCTTGTAGACTCTTTCTATTTATAATAAAAAAAAAGAAGAAGAATAGTTTGACGACAACAGAAAAAAGAGAAGGATTTAAAAATTCACATTCTCTCTCAATGCGCGGAGTTTATGTTCCAAAGCTGATAAGGCGTATCAAACCAAGCTTTTGCCTCTACTTATTTTTGAATGAATAACCATCTCTTACAATCAAATTGATCGAAGATAAAGGTTACTTCACAAAGAACAC
Source organism: Backusella mclennaniae (assembly GCA_024139405.1). Taxonomy (NCBI): domain Eukaryota; kingdom Fungi; phylum Mucoromycota; class Mucoromycetes; order Mucorales; family Backusellaceae; genus Backusella; species Backusella mclennaniae. Next base: position 13,646 of record VCJL01002016.1, on the reverse strand, counting down.
GAGAAACATACTTGTGATTTTGTTACATTCTCAATTTCTTGGAACGAAGCAGTAGCTGTCATTATCATGATTGAAGAATTTGGTACGACAATGCTCTATTTAGTTGGATTATATCTTTGACATTGTATTTATTACATTCAAAACGTATTATTTGCACGTATATTGATAGAAATAATAGACATGAAAAGTAATTATACTAGGATGACGTAAGGGCTTGTGATAACAATACAAGTGATCCAAATAAACGCATTGGTGGTTGGTGTACTATTTAATTAATGAAAATAGTGTATATTAGCATCCATTCTGTGATATTGAAATGCTATAATTTTTTTTTCTTTTTTTATATATATATATTTTTCATGCGCTTCTCGTATATTCATGCAATTTCTTATTTGTTGGCTTGCTGGCACTGACGTCTCATGTCACTTTGGATGGTTTCACAAATTCGATATGATGCACTGAGTCAGCTTGAAATTCGCTACCAACCTTATGCTTTGATCGATATCTCCAACTGCTACCGTGTGATATGCTGGCATAAAATGGAAAAGAATTGAGATGTGGTCATTAGTAGTGTGAAAAGTAAACAGTTGGTACCTGAATCACTGTTATTTATTTACAAGTGCTCGATCCATTTACGAATGTTTATGAAATATGGTTTGAACCATGTTCGCTTGGCTGCATGTTGTAAATAAACTTCAACATAATACGGAAGGGGGGGGTATCAACAAACATGTTGTTGTGTTTCAGGGACAAAAATAAGAAAGATTACGTGATTAGTAGTATAGTTTGCACTGTCAGGTCATTGAACAAGAGTATTTCTCTCTCTGACCTTATGAAAAATAGAAAATTCGTAATAGATCTATTTCCGGTCACTATATGTAGTTATTTCATACGCGACTTTCCAACGGTCATAATACGTGGGAATGCATTTGATCATGCAATACATTGAGGCAGTTTGATAAGGAAATCATACAAAACAATGCTATGTCGATGTACAACACCAAGATTACTTTGATTGCAATTAATCTATATGGCCACCTCCTAATAGATAATATGTCATCTTGTCATCATATTCACCGAATAAAGAAAAGTACCAATATTTACAAGTGAATTCTAAACAAATAAGAGAGGTGTGTTTTTTATTTTATTTTCCCTTGCCTGTGACTAATTTTGATCAGATGGTCATAACTGTACTCTTCAGCTGAGATGATAATTCTGGTCTCCGAACAAGTCAGGTTGTACCGCTTCATTTCATCCCAATGCATTACACTTTCCGTGTTCCGATTTTTATATTCTTTACCTTCTTTCTTGTTTTATTATCTAGAAAGTACTTTATAACCCAAGACATAAACGAACTTATACCAACAAAAGAAAACAACAACATGGCATATCAAATTGCTCTACGCGAAGGTATTGTAGGTGGTTTTGCTGGCGTCACCGTAAAGTAAGTTATCATACAAGATGATCCTCATCAAGTATAAATATTTATATACAATCTATAGACAATTTGTTCAAGTTCAAGGTGATAGCAACGGAGCTTCTATTACACAATCAACCTTGAAGCCTGACTCCAAGACTGATTATAACACATTTGGAGGTGGTGCTTCTACGTACGTAATAGATGTTCTAGCTTGGATTACGTGTGTGATGTAATCGTAGTTTTTTTTTATGGCTTTAGTGAAGATTTATCCAGCATTATCCAGCTTTTAAAAGAAAAACTGAGTGATTTGCCTACCGAAGAACCTGTTGGAAGCGAGGATATTTATGGTCAAGATATCGGGTTAATGTTCTTTACAGACGATTTCCAATGGTCAAATGGTATATATTATCTTTTTTTTTTTTTATATATTATTGTTTGTTTATTTATATATTTGAATGAATACAGGTGGTCCTGAGGGCTGTTCCCAGGGTGGCTCTTCTGCAGTACAACCAACACAGGAACAAAAAGAGACATTCAAGAGCGTTGTTGAGATCATCAGAGGTCTTGGGGTACAGTATGCCGTCACTGCTCAGTAGAACCTTGTTCTTCCTTTTCAGCTGCTTCTCTAAGTCTTGCTAGACGCTCTCTATTACGTTTCAATAAAACACGGTTGACATTGTTTCTTTCAATTTCATTCATTTCATGCCAATTGTTGATTCTGCTAATGG
>VCJL01002015.1:215950-229431 GCA_024139405.1 Backusella mclennaniae | reverse complement strand
AAAAAAAAAAGGCTCACTTTATCTCAAAACCAAGCTAATTTACATCATCTTTGCTTCTTAAAAAAAAAGGAGCATTTTTTTTCTACATCTGATGCTTACTTGTGCAACATCTTTGTGTCCTCTATTTCATGTTAATCAGAAACTAAATTAAAAATAATCTTGGTTCCTGGGGAACTTATTCCCAGTCGTACATACCTTTTTGTGCTTCTTGATCCAGTTTATGCAGCTTATGCCTAAAGGCACGCGTCAATTAACAACTTAGTATTATCCTCTTGTTCTCTTGTTACATGTGGTTGGAAAAATAGGAGGACGAGAAAGCTCTAGTGAAAAAGGCTTCTAAACAAAAGGGAACAAAAACATCACATATTTTAACTTCAGCACCAAGTACCTTTTTACACTTTTCATGTCTTTTTCATTCTGTTTTTTGACGTTTCACAGAGCAGATCGACTTTATGTACATCTTTTTCTATATACTTTGGCGTCATAGTTTATCTGGAAAGGAAAGAAAAACTGGGGGTTAACGTGATGACCAAGACACCAAGCTGTATTTTCGGAGGGAAAAAAAAAGAGCATGTCAGGTGCATGGAGTCATTTGACTTTTTACTTGCGGCCGGTAAATGTATTTCGCGTTCCGCATAGCACACACATCTTTTGAAAGGGGGGGGGGGACTGTTCAAGATACAATGCTGGTTGTTTCAGATTGGTTTAAATGTTAAAAAAAAATGTGGGGTCAGCTATTTATTACTAAATATGTGTTCAAAGAAGTTAAGCCAATCAATTAAAATTACTATTAATGCTCTTTCTATAATAAAGTTCTCTCTTTTTTTTTCTCTCTCGTTTCTCTCTCTCTAATTAGTTTTCTTTTTTTCATTTATTATCACTATTATTAATCCTTTTCTTTTCCTAACCTAAAACTTTTATATATGACTGATCCTAGTTTTACACGTAAAAGAAAGCAGGAATTGATGGAACAGAAGCCTCTATCAGCTTGGTCCGATTTTGTGTACTCTTCACCAAGTTCACCAGGCCAGGATAATAGCATGAACCTTGACTCCTTTTTACAAAATAATAATAATGAAAATAATAATGAGCAGTTAGATTCTCGTAGACACTCTGTCTCAGTAGGTGAAATGAACTTCCATTCATTTGACAGTATCAAGCAGGAACTTGATATGGGACCTTGGGAAACCGACCTCCAAAACTTACTAGGCGGTGGCGCGTCCATCCCCTCTTCCTGGTCTTCTATTAGCTCCAGTAGTACTATGGAGGGTATGCAGCAACAACCCGCTCTTCATCGTCGCGCCATGTCCCTCCGTCTTGAAACAACGCAACCATTCGATATGCATCACACTTCGGTCTCCACGGCTTCACCCACGACACCTGCTTTCTTTTCATCAAGCTTTTTGGATGCATTAAAAACAGAAGATGACACTATGGGAGACCTGGGTTTGGCATTTACGACTGATACCAGCAATATCAGTACATCCTCACCATTAGGTGATGGCAACGACAATACATTTCAAGACTTGATGATGAATCATAGCAACGAAAACACTTCCATCCATAGTGATATGAACACCATAACGCCATCAGCCATCAGCAATGATATAAACTCCTTGACCCAATGGTTTTTAAATCAACCTTTGGAAGAGCAGGTTCAATTAAGCAAGCCAACAAAAGCTTCTTCTCCGCCAACGTCTCCTTCCAATACATCATCCATGTCCACCTCCCCTTCACCCCCCATTACACCTATGCAACCAATTTCGACTGCTGTTTGTGACACCATGCTTTTCCAGCAACAGCATCCTTCTATTCCTGAAGAAGATGAGGAATCGGAAGCAAAGGAAAATTGGGAGGCTAAAACTCGCAAACATAATGCCATCAACATGCGAATGATACAAGGCGTAAAAAATGCACCAACTATGAAACCGTTGATTCAACAGTATCTCTTAAGCTCAGACCCATCTTCCTTGGGAGAGCACAAAGTGATGATATTAACTAGTAAAGTCGCACAAAAGAGTTACGGTACCGAAAAGAGGTTTGTACAACTTTGATTTTTTTCTCTCTCTCTCTCTCTCCATGTTCTCATCAAAAAAGAAATCTTCTAAAAAAATTAGGTTTTTGTGTCCACCACCTACCACTCTTTTTTCAGGAGCCTCATGGTGGACTGCTAGTCAGGCCGCTGATACAAATGCTTCGTTCTCATCGGCATTAGCTCCGCCCGACTTGACCGTCCATATCTCGGGTGAACAGACCAGTCAACATGGCGTTCTGGAATGGTACACAGCAACCGGTACTCATTTGGATAACGCCTCCAGTCAATCTTTGGGTGATACAACTATTTCGGGTAAATGTGTATCGAAACAGCTTCATATAAACGACGCTGATGAAAAGCGCAAACGTGTTGAGGTGCAAGTAAAAATCCAACTTGGCAATGGCGCTTATCTTGGTACTTTGTCCTCTAAAGGCATCAAGGTGATTAGTAAACCTTCCAAGAAAAGACAAAGCGTCAAAAACATGGAGTGTAAGTACAGTCTATTATTTATTATTTTATGGTTACACCATTGGGCGTATGATAAAAGAAAAAAAACCTAATTTTATCTTTTTATTTTTGTAGTATGCATTCATCACGGCACGACCATTTCACTATTCAACCGAATTCGATCACAAACAGTATCAACAAAATATTTAGGAGTGTCCACCAATAGCATCTCAACTTCTTCTGACAGTAATGGAACATGTTTTGTAGCTAGAACGGGTTCCTGGGATCCGTTTGTGATTTGGATTGTTGATACATCTCGCTCACTCGACTCAGCTCATACAAATCGTACACAGCACCCAAGCAACCCAAATTACCCTCCCCCACCTGCTATTGCACTTCATACGACACCCGGACAATCACCCATCGCACTCCATTATAACCAGCCAGTTGTCCTCCAATGTATATCAACCGGTTTAGTTAGCCCCGTCATGGTCATCCGCAAAGTGGATAAAGGAAGTATGGTATTGGGTGGAAATCGTGTAGATGATCTCTCAGGTGCCACAGGTGGAGAATGTGGAGATGAGTCTATTGGCGATCCTGTATCCCAGCTTCACAAGGTCGCATTTCAAATCGTGCAGGACCCATCGATCGCTCACAACAATAAGGCAAACTATCGTCCCGATTATTATCAGCCACTGCCTACAACTGAATGGACATTACCCCAATCGAGCCAACCCGTCACTTATCTGGCCTGTTTAAATGATGTAGTGGGTATGCACAAGACCACCGTCGCACGCAACTTTGTTTCTCCTCGTCCTGCACCTCCCAGCCAAAACATGATGGAATCATCCACCCTATTCTCATCCTCATGGTCAGAGAACCTTTTGAGTGATGGTTTTGGAAGTGATCTCTTATCCTCCATAGTATCGCAGCAAGAGGACGGCAAAGTGACCCGCAAACGCCGTGTCTCATGCGATGTCAATAAACCTGTGTCGTTACCTGCCAAATTCCAAAGCAGTATATCCAGCAAGAACCGTCGTCGTGTCAACTCGCTCAATGATAGCTTACCTCTCAAATTGGAATGCGCTGGCCGCCGTCGTAGCAGCACCAGTTCAGACCGTCGTCAAAGCATCAGCTCAGACACAAGCTCACACCAAGCCAACGGAGCCTGCTGGACGGAAGATGTTTCTGACGCCTCTGTCTGGACGATTGTTGGCACAGACTGTGCAAGCTATACATTCTGGACACCCCTCTCACCCTTTACAGCCGAAAACCCTATCACCCCTTTCCCAGTACTGACACAGATTCAAAATGATGCCAACACATTGACTCTGACAGGTGAAAACCTGGCTCGCGATTTGACAGTTTGGTTCGGCGATGTAAAGTCGGTGCGCACAGACTACAAATGCCGCGAATCTGTCTCTTGTTTGATTCCAGAACATGATGAATTGACCGAAAGCCCGACTGTGCAAGTCCATGGTCCTCAACATAAAATTCCTATTCTACTTGTACGTGGTGATGGTGTTGTATATAACACAGAATTTTATTATATTTTTTAAAATGCCTACTTTTTGTTCTTTAAAAAAAAATACCCGACCTTATGCCTCTCTATCCCCCCCCTTATATATATGTTTATGTTTTTTCCCTTTGTAAAGTCCTCTATCTGTCTTACTATTCTTTTCGTGTGTATTTTAAGCTTTTTTTTTAATTTTTTCTTTTTTTTTAAAAATAAAAGCTGTACCTAAGCAAAAAAGAAATTTGTTTTTTTTCTCATTGTGCTACATCACTGCCAAAAGCTCAATATTCACATGACGACTAAAACAAAGTAAACGGAGATACATATATCTAAACCGTGGATAAAAAGCCTTTTTCCAACCATAGTGGAACAGTGCAATATGCGAGAAAAGAAAAAGAAAAAGATATTAAAAATAATTATATTTTTTATTCTTTGCCAGCCTATTTTCAGGAATCGCATTATTCAATGAAGGCCCGATTTGGTTAATAATGGTGCTGTATCGACTGACAGAAGTGGCTGTGCTATGTGTTGGATTTCGTGTAGGTCTATTTACCATTGCTGTGGAGGGTTCTTGTATTATCGGGAGTTTTTTAACTATTATGGGTGCTTTGTTCATATCATCACTTGGATCAGAGAAATCTTGACCGTATGTCTTGATAACTCTGCTTTTTCGACGTCTTCTTCTTGCTCTACAACAGACGTAGAGTACAGCAACAATCAATATACAAAAGGCAATGCTAAGTGCAACAACTATTCCCACAATGGAATTCACATTTGTCACTATACTATCTTCGCCTGAAGGTGTTTGTGTGCTTGGATTTGTTGTAGCTTGACTGCTGGAATGATCTAAGTAGGTAAAATCAACAAGATGTTTTTTGTTGTTAAATGATATAAACAAATTAAAGAAAGAAAATAACGATAAGGGTAAGGATTTAAAGTTAGGCATGATATTCACTAGTAGTGGTTTTTTTATTGGAAATACCTGTGGAGTTAGTCGTGGTTGGACCAGATTGACTTATTTGTGGGGAAGGTGATACAACTGAAGTTACTCTACTCGCTGATATTGAACTTTTCATTCAAATTGTGTGATTTTGTATAAATAGCTTTTATATATTTCTTTATACCTCGAAAAAAGAAAAGAAGAAAAAAAAAAGGCGAAAGGGAAAACAAAACCTTCCATCGTTTTATATTTATTAAACTATGTTCAAATTAAAGTAAAAGCTCCTTACTTCTGTGATACAAGGTCTCTCCTTCAAACAACAATACGTCACTAGACAACTATGATTGCTGCTATGATGGTTCAACAAAAGAAACCAAGAGATACGGATTCATACAATAGCAAAAAAATAAATAAACTGGTCCAATCATTCTACAGAAAAAGAAGTTGGCCAAGACTAACAATTAATATAATAAAGTAATGACTTGAACCAATCGTAAGGTGATCGAATTCGTGCCACACAGTCCTATTTTTAAAATGAAAATTATGCTGCGACAAAACCACTCCTACATTTTTATCAGCACTTTGATTAGATACTTGGACATCTTTATTGAAAAGCGCAATTAAGTATGGTGCTTGGTTTACGGTAGAAAACTAATATTACACATTTGTAAAATAATAACAATGTTACATCCAATCATAATGCACTTCAGCCATATCAGAATCAGTACACAGTGTTGTGTATTTCATAGATATAATTTTACCCTCTCCTTTCCATTCACATCTAACGGAGAAAGTGGCGTATGAGCCGATTATTCTAAGAAGAAGAAAGGGGGATTTGGCAAAGTTCCAGTCTATTTTGTTGCATATTCCTTGGTAAATTAAGCTTATTACATTATGTATGCAGTTGTAATTTATCAGTTAGTGGGTATTCACGCTTCTAGAAGAGGAGAGTAACGTTGATGGAAAGATAAACATGGGGACTTGTATTACTTTATTTGAAATATGAGGATGGCAATAGGGTACCGTATAGGACTCTGTTTATGATAGCCAACTATACAAGCGAATGAATCTATAGATAATAATTGATTCATTTGGCCGCCAAGAAATAAATCTGTCTACATGTTTGTGTATTAAAATCAATTATAAGCTTTTTCCTATTTGACTATTAGCATCTAGTTTCTAATACCAACAAGAGAAATTGTGAATAAAGGTAAATATACCGCATCTTTTATTATTTTTACTTTCAATATATAATATTATAAGTTTACTTTTAAGAGAACTCCTAAACTTGATTCGGCCATGTTAGGTAAGGTAAAATATTAAGTGTACTACTGAAGGAACGTTCCTCCTTGACAAAGAAAACCTGAATATGCCTGATACACACACATTGATAAGAATTGATACGTGGGCATAATAATTAAGTCAACTGTAGTTTATTGAAATCTAAAGTGGATCTGCCAATTAACAACATCTTTTTTGTGCTTTGCATAGTGAGTAGAACCATGCATATATTATTTTGAAGGAAAATATCTTATAACAATATATAGTTTGATTACTCACGTCATGGTTTCATTTTAGGATATGGATTCAAGCCCCTCTTAATAGATTAGATTCTCTTGAATGGTTCGTGCTTTGATTTTCAAGTGATATCTTTAGAGCAAATTACCCATCAGCTTTGCAAAGGGGTCATATGCTAACTACTGCCATATTCGTAACACATGCAGAGATACTTTTGTTAAAAAAAAAAATGCTGTGTTCATTACTTGCACTTTCCAATTGTAATATAGGCTCAATCAAGCTATTATTGGATTCAAACTGCAAACATACAACATGCAATGATTCATGTTCGGGAAATATTGCCAAGCTGCTATCGAATCTTGTGTCAATTTCTTTTCCAACATAATATTTTGTGGAATATACAAATTATTTCTTTTTTTCATTATTTTTTATTCCAAATTAAGAGTGGAACAAGTACGTTATAAATAGTTAGAAGTGTCCATGGTTTATTGTATATTTACTTTTGCAGAGTTATTCCGAGTTATAAATAAACCACATTTCATTTCGTTATATTCGACTTGGTTGAAATAAATACTGTATTGTTTTTTATTAGCAAATATACTTATTGTATCATAGCAACCATTTGAGTCATTTGGTTGCTAGGCGAGAATATTGTGTATTTATAAAAAAAAATAAGATTAAAAAAATAGTCATTTTTTGCAAAGATTTTTTTTTCTTTTTATTGTTTTTTTTTATTGTTATTTCTTTATTATAACTCCAATGAATGCACAATCAGCTGGCTGTAATTTGACAAGAGCCGTCTATTCAAAGTAACAATAATGCTAATAACAAGAAGAAAAGTACAAAGAAAGATATTAAAAATAAATAAAATAAAATGTATTATCTCATAGAGAACAGAAAGACGTTTCAAGTCATCAAGTGGCATTCAAAAATAAATCGCTAAAGCCTCTACAGTCGATTGAAAATACAACAGCCTCAAAACAAATAAAAGAACATTCCTTTATTCCTTCACGCTACAAAGCCCATCCTCACCAGCAAAAGAAAAACAATGACGACAAAAAGCAGAACCAAGAGCCTGGTACTTTATCCGTTATTCAACACTCGTTCAATTCAGTGAATTCGCCTCATCGGATTGAACTTACAAAGCAAAGACCCACAATGGGTGGAAAGACAATTGGAGCTATTCGGTCAGATTGCGCAGATAAGAAACGACTATCATCCCAGGAACTTAAGCTACTAAGCCGCCGAATTGACCCTAATGAGCCATTATCATCACCGCACGCTTCTCCCAGTAAACCGCCTCTCCCTAACCTATCAAGGAAAAGACCACGCTCACCTAATCTCACTACTAACAATAATATCAACAATAATGTAAATACCAATCAACGACAGTTCATTTGCAAACCATGCAACAAGAAATATAAAAATCGCAATGGTTTGGCGTATCACCAAGAACGTTGCAAGTATCGCAAAGACCAGCAGCATCAACAAGACGAATCACAAGAGGCTAAACATAATAATGATGATAATATTCAATGTGTCTGTCTTTTCCCTACAACAATTACAAAACCACTGGTTGAATGTCAAAAATGCAATACACTCCTCCATCAGAACTGCCTTGGTTGTGAGGTGCAACTACAATTAGATGACTATTGCTGTCCTCGTTGCACAGATAAAGGTGATGAAGCCCATGTGCTTGATAACGGTACTTGCGTTAATCCATCTGATCTTGCTGAAGCAAAGGAAAGAGGAAAGAATCTACTGAGAAATCTAAAAGAAGCAAAAGAAAGTAGTGCACAGGCTGATAACAATACAAACTTTGATTTTGCTCGTCTATTTGCAGATGAGAACAATACCGAAGATAATGCTGAGTTACAAGAGTGCGACCCAATCATCTGGGACCCTCCAGCCGACTTGAGTGGCACTTGGTATTTCCCAGATGCTCCCTCGTTAATCTTTTCCTCTGACGCTTGCCCAAGCAGTGCACTTGATGATGATTCCATATTACCATCCGATGCTACTTTCGACTTACCCTCTGATTTCACTACATTCAACAACGATCTACCTTCTGATCTTGTTGACTTTCCTTCTTCTCCGCTCCAGCCTGACTGGCTTGATTTTGCTAATTTCGAGGATGATTTTACTTGCTAGACTTCTTTTTTTTTGCCAAGAAGTGTGTTCAAGTCAAGAGACTCTTTAGGATAGTTATAATTATCAATATATGTATGTTATATTTGAATATGAAATAAATAAATTCTTTCTTTCTCTCTTTCTCGGTTTGTACTAAATGGAAGGAAGGTGGAAGTATGATATAAATGAGTGTGGTTAAAAAGAAGTAAGGTTATAAGTGTGTTAACACAGATGACAAGTTCACCTCTCTTATTTGTACAAGAAATCTTAGAATATTGAATATAACTGTGTTATCGAGCCAATGGTGATCCCTTAATACAATACGATTTATCTCATGTAGAAGTCGATAGATAAAATTCAATTTTTTCAATATAGAAGTACAGGATATTAAACCTCTGTTTAGAGATATAGGCTGCATGGCAGTAGCACCTCGCTTTATGCTATAGGTCTCAAAGAAAAAGATGAATAACGTAGGTTGCCCATTGAAAAAATGAGCAATCGCATATACAATCAACCTTGTTAGTTCAGCTCTTTATTTGTTTTTTTTTTCAGGCAATGTAAATAGTGTATTTCCACAGAACTGTTATTAAGCGGTACATATATTCTTAATGCTTGCTTTATTCTATGTTATCCTTTCATTTCCAAAGTTACCATTTTTAAAACAATAATATATTAGATACAGAGTGTTTAACCATGTTTATTTCTCAAAGAAAGCACATGCATAGTGTGTTGGTATGCACCTGCATATTAAATAGTTTTACTCAAAACCAAAAATTATTCTGATATACTGTATTAGCAGCTAATGCTAAAAATAAATAGCATTAATATATATACCCAATATTCCGTCGTTTCTATTTTCTTTTTATATTAGTAAAGGATCATATGTTGCTACATGGACTTTGCTATTGAATATCACAAAAGTAATAAAAGGTATTTTTTTGTTGAAAGTAGAGAGTAGAAAATATATTACTAATAACGAACGATTAGTAGTTAGGTGAACAAAATCTGCTTGGATTAGATGTAAATTTATTATTTATTATTAATGAGGCAAGCCCCAATTAAAATATATTGAATACATATCCTTTTTTTTTTTTTATACTAGTGCCATTGTTATTTACTATAATAAGATCATGTTTGTCTTGTAAGCATTTTTCTTTTTCGAAGTATAGCATTATATTTTCACGATCAAATATTATCTACATTCATGTATCAATACATTTTGTAATTAAAATCGAATCGAAGTTGGAGATACTAGTGCCTGGATGATGGTTTCTTTATCTATACGAACTATGTTGTCTGTAGGTTTTTTCCATTCTAGATCATCATCATTAGTCGAGTTGTTTTCACAGACAATAGCCTCATTGTCATGGAGAATTTTTCCCAAGTAAATCAATCTTAGGATATGACTTTCAGGTGTGATTTTCGATTCAGGAGCATTAAATATTCGATATCTTAATGAACCAACTGTCTCACCCTTTGTGCTGATTATTAATCTTAAATCTTGATCGGTTGATAGTCGTACAATTATTGGGTGGGGGTTGTGGGTGCAGTCTGGTGCAGCTACCAGGTTATCCTCATAGTCCGTGTAAATACTGTGGTGAGCGAAGCTTCTTTTTTTTTCTGGAAAAAAAAACACTTGGTTTATACATCCACTATCCGTTGCTAATAGATTTGCAGGGGGAACAACACAGAATATAGGTGTTTCATAGTTATTACCATATTCTAATTAATAGAATAAATATATTGCATATATAACATGATATTTACTCAAAATGAGTCAGCATTACCATCAAAGCATCCTTCACAGGGGTTACCAGTAGGTAATACAATATTAGCGACTTCTAATATCGACCTTGCTACTCTTATGTCTGTTTCTGAAAATGCCACTTGAAGAGCATTCCATATTTCAACACGACCCTTGGTTTTACGAGAAAATCGGGTTAATTTTTAATTTGTTTTTATTAAATTATATATTATATGGCTTAGATAGAACATACTTACTCCGTGAGTAGGTGCAGCTTGCCAAAAAAGGGCCCTTTTATGCTCCAATTCGGACAAAGTAATAGGGATATCAGACGTCCATATTAAACCATTTCTCTTGAAAGGCTTACTTTTGTTATAATAAATACCGGGAAGCGACCCAATCGAAGGCTCTCGTCTTGACATTCGTGATTCACAATAACTATGACTGGATGGGTAACAGCCCATATTAATTGTATATATTAAATATTTTAAAAAGTAATTATAATAATAAATATGCAAGGAAAGTAATAATAATAAAAAAAGAGAAAAAGAAGCAAATTAAAAAGTGAAAGGATCAAATCAAGATAAATAAACCATTGAATTTGGTGATTAAGGATCATACGCTAGCATAATGCTTTAATTGCGCGACAAGAGCCACTGATTTTCCTTTATATCTCCCAATAGGACCTCTTGAAAAAAAGAATCGGGCTCCACTTTATGCAAGGGAGCTCCAAGGAGTCGTGATGTCTTTGAAAAAGCATAGGTTTCAGGGTCAATTGTATGTTTCGAAGAGTCACAGCCATAACAAACGACTGCAATATTCATATCATCCAAGTAGCTTAAATGATAACACCATGTGTCATATTTTTTCCCTTCAAATGCCATTTTTATCTAACAATATCATTGCCATGAATTATCATGAGAACTTGTGCCTCCTATGCTTACATCATATTAACGCTTCTTTGACTATTAAATATACACTAACCTCTTTATTTTCATTCATAAAACAGAGTTTTTGCAACTCTAAAGAAAGCCCGACACCAAGTGCCTTTGTATAACTTTCTTTACAGCCCCACAGCTCATAAAAGGTCCGAAGTCTATTGTTTGGGTCATCTGAAGCCATAATCATCTGCATTTCACTGTGAGTGAACTTTACGAAATACAGCAGCAATAAAAAGATCAACATTAGCATCTACGTTTATCAGGAGGTTTTTTATTTTTCACTAACCTGAGGTTGAAAGCTTCTGACAAAAGCATCGATCGATTCATTTCTTGGCCGGTCAATAATAACAGCATCCACGCCGATTTTCATGAAGGGATCTTTTATACAGCCAAAAATAACCCAATTGCCCTCATGTGATGTATTATAGTCCATCCTTTCATTTAAATCGCATTTCTAATAATAGCAATGGCAGAATTCATGAAATTTAGATATCCATATATGAAATTCGCTCTACTTACAATATAGGGTTTCCCACCAGGATATTTTCCAAACTCAATGTCAAACCATCCTTTATTGAGTAACTGTGAGAAATAATGTCTACGCAGCAATAAATTTGCCAAAGCCAAATGTTTATCACGGTCAAACTTGAAACGAAGAACGGACTTGTGTTCTTCAACTGGTAGAAATGACAAAGCTTCTTTAAACTATACTTGCGCCATTAACAATATATACATGTCAAGTTGCATTAGCTTTACCTTTTCACCCTCAAAAGCACCACTGATGTTGAATGACAATAAATCTAATTTTGTCATGTTAAGTTGATTAAGAGTCAAGACACGAAAATATGCGTAGAGAGAAATTTTAATGGGTTTTAAAACTGCACAACTAAAACTAGTACTTGATAACGTAAGCAAGCTTAATCTGAGCTTCAAAGGCTTTGTCTCTCTCATTCTGCAGAAAGCTTTAATAGGTTTTGGTACATACAATGTAAAATTCATTATCGATATAATGCAGTTTTTAAAGTAGCAAAAATTCAACATAAGTAGCATGGATCACTGATTTTAAATATTATTTGTTTTATCGTACCAGGGATATCTTTTTACACTATAAAAGAGTAATGATGATACCATAAACTTAAAGCAAAGATAAACTGGGCTGAGTACAAAATAAGCAGAATGTCATATGCCTGCAAAGATAGCCTCTCACTTATGGCTTTGTGTTCCATATTGCATCTCGATGGGGCGTACTTCATGCTCGATTTAGCTGATGTTACTAATTTTAATCTTGTTTATAATAAGCTTTTACACAATCAAATTAGATTAAAGTGTAAAGTTGTCTTCAGATCAGAAGCTTTCAATATGGTTGTCAAACATTCTACTTTATACATGTAATTCATGACCATCGAATTGTTATTGAGCCGAATCGAGTTTTTTTTCTTGGCCTTAGAATGAATTGTTTGTTAGATTGTAAATGAATGTTTATGGCAGATTTATAATTATGTATTTTTAAAGATGAAATTAAAAACTGTGATAATTCACGAAAATCATTTACTACATACATCTCCAACTTCTTTTGGATAAGAACAAATCTGTAGAATAATACCAACTAAACTATGTAAACAAATAACTTTTGTTTTGGTTTATGTAACGTAGCATTTACAAAAATTGAAGCTTTTAACAGCCCATTTGACTGGGTCTACAAAAATAACCCGAGTCTTTAATAGGAGTAGATTGTCTTTGTAAAAAACAAATATCTTGAACTAACGAAGAAAGATGGTATCAAGAAATGACCAAACACGAGATGGAATAAAAGTAGACACTGAGCGCTCTTAGTTCGTTTTAATCTTGTGATACTATTCTCTAAAAAGTACTTTTGGTGAGTTAATGATGAGATGATGCTTATCATCTCAAAAAAGAAATTCATTCATTTTACCTCTTTTGTATCGACTGTTTTCGCCTTTCCAAGAAAATACAAGTCTGTTTTCGTCTATTTTCATGAAGCAAAGAAGCGATTCATTGACTGATAGTTATTTTGAATTATTAAAACTACATCAATGTTTAAATTCCCGGCTGCTTTCAACTATTTGATTTTTATTTCAACGGGCTCCATGCCGCTCTTTTTTTTTGCGTTCTGTACTATTATTGTTTCTTCTTTTCTCTCCCCTCCTCTCATTTCTCTTTTTTTGCGGCTATTTCTTTTCAGTCCTCTA
>VCJL01002015.1:180170-211078 GCA_024139405.1 Backusella mclennaniae | reverse complement strand
TCAAACTTTACCATATAAAATATTAATATAAATATATGGGTAGTTTGTTTATTTAAAAAAAAAAGAGGGTTTAACATGATGTTGAGTGACCATCATTTGCTACAACAATCTGGTATCTAACAGATATGCTAAGGACAAGAGCAGTGGTATATTTAGCCCTCAATTCCTCCCTTATTCTTTTAAGTACATGTTCAAGCTCTTTATCATTTGTACTCTTATAGATGGCCTTTCCAGTTCTGCCCAAATATTCTTAATGGGATTTAAATTCAGGCTTTGGTGGGTCATGCTATCAGGGATGTTCATGTCTTTGCTAATTTGGACTAGTTTGATCCAAGCCTTATTTAGCCAGTAAATACCGGCACTATCAGTAATATCGTATTTACCATAGTCTTTTCGATCGTTTTTTCTTTTATTAATTAAATTTTGAGACATTTTGAGATATTTTTTGTTACAAAACACGTCTTCAAAGATGATGAATGTATGATCAATTTCATTAAAAATGTCGGATCCCGAAATTAAGTAAGTGCGACTGAATAGGATTAAATTGTTCAAAGCTGCCAAATCTGGTAGATTAGTAGGCGGTGTTGTTGAAAGAACTGCACAGAAATGGGCTAGGAGACTGAAAGAAAATAAAGATTGGAATATCTTCGAAAAACAAACCAACAAAATCAATAAATCAGCAGGCCAGCTTGATGAGAAGCATAAGATTCACCTTTTAAATTTTTATGACAGTAATCCTCAAGCCAGGGTTGTAGATGCAGTTTGTTCACTTACTGAAAAATTCGAATCATTCACACTGAAAGAATCAAGTATGAGAAGTTTCCTCAAAACAGAATGCAACCTTTCATTCAAAAAAATCACTCGTCATCCAGCTCCCAGAAACGATCCAACCAAAATTGCAAACCGCATAGCGTGGGTTGAAAAATGGAGCAAAACAGATATGGATTACCTTGAAAACTGTGTTTTTGTTGATGAATCAGCTTTCGATATCAATATGAGACCTCCAGAAGGAAGGTCTATTAAGGGCACACCAGCTATTGTAATCACTCCTATCACCAGAGCAGTATTACACGCAGTTTTGGGTGTAATCTCGGCGAAGTATGTCGTGTCAATGGAGCTTCGAAATCCTCAGGAACACACATTCAAAAGGCTAAAAATCGATTCTGGTAATCGCAAAAGAAAAGCACCATCAAAACCAAAGAGGCCTGCCTCTAAAGGAACTGTCATTGGTCATTATATGAATTTTATTCAGAAAACAATGGATGAAATGGATTGCAATCCGGAAATAAAAGGATATTATATAGCTATGGATAATGCACCAATCCATACATCTAACGAGATTGACACTATGGTGACAGAGAGAGGATACAAGTGCATTTATCTCCCTCCTTACTCGCCTGAACTTAACCCTATTGAGCAATTTTGGTCCATTGTTAAAAATAAGGTCAAACGTAGTCAATTTTAAACCAAAGAGGATTTATCAACAAGAATAACTGAGGCTTGCAATAATGTTCCTCCAGAACATCTTCGAGCATTTGTATAACATTCGGTAAACATATTTGAAGATTGCTTAAAAGGCAATGCTATCTAATAAAATGTCACAAACAACTGTAAAAAATATCTATTGAGGATCGAAGAGACCGCCTTTTGAGAAAATTGTAACCGCCTTCTAGTGTTGCGCTAACTGTATGTTTATTTATTTTAAGCCCCTTGTATGGAATTGGCCTACAGATCGCCAACAGAAAAAAAAAGTTAATTATAACCAAATGCTTCATATCTTTAATTATGGCTTTAATTTTAATTTTTTTTTAATTTAATTTATTTCCTATTTTTTTTTAAACTTCAAAAGGCATGGTAATTGAACATCCACAGGTCCCGCTTTTTTAAGAAACTCATGCTAGGTGTCAATTGTAATTGAATTTTAGTATCTGAATATGATGTGGTATAGTACAATTGTAACTTACCTCCAGTAATTCAGCAGCTGTTGCTCTTGATTTAACGTCCACGCAGAGGCATACTGCAAGATAATTTTTAAGTTCTCGTGATAATTTTTCTGGATTTTTCAAGGAAGGTGTTCCGTTTGTAGCAATCAGATACAATGCCTTTAAAGGCTCTTCATCTAAATAAGGAGGCTCATTTTCTATCATCTCAATCGCCATGATTCCAAGTGACCAGATGTCAACTTTTGCACCATATTCCTTTTGCTTTACAACTTCTGGTGCCATCTGCGATTTTATTTATTATTTATCTCTTCAAATACTAAATAATAAACAAACCTACCCAATAAGGAGTGCCCACCATTGTTGCACGTTTATTTCTTTGGTCTGTCAATTTTGCACAATACCCAAAGTCACCTTAAAATGAACAGATAAGCATTTGTAAAACAATAATAAAAAGAAACTTCTTTAACTTACTAATTTTAACCTTTCCTTGAAAATTTAACAGTACATTGTCTGATTTTATATCACGATGGATAATTTTCTGAGAATGGAGATGCTCTAATCCTTTTGCAGTCTATGATTTAAGAAGGTTATTTTTTTTAGCAATATGATGAAAAAGAGAACAAAGTAAAGCAGATATTTACTTCATAGCAAACAGTAGCAATTTGCTGCTCAGTCATTGTGTTATTTTCAATTACATCTGTGAGAGCACCACCTTCCATATACTCCATTACCACCCATAGGTCTCCTCGTACCAAAAATGAGTCGAGATAATTGACAATGTTACCGTGATGAGACTCCTTCATGATCATAATTTCATTCACAATCAGATCCAGGCGTGATTGTTTTGCAAGATCCATCTGTTTTACTGCTACTTTTGCGTTTGTTTTCAAATGATTTGCTAAATAGACAGATCCAGATGCACTATTACGCCAGATGTATACAAATAATGATATCAGTATGATGCACGTGTCAAGTTTTATGCTCATCTTTTTTTTAAAAAAAAAATACCCTTGTCCTATTCTTTTTGTTCTTTTATAAAGTAAATTAGGGTCACCACTGGTCACCACCGAACCTATGTGCATATTTTCAGTGTTGAATGAAATTTTTAAGTGTTTAGTTATGTTTACTTACGCAATTTTTCCATAATTTGAGTATCGGTCATGGTACTATTACGCTGATCTTGACGTTTGGTGCCTGGTGGTGTTTTTTTATCTTTAACACCAGACGAAGGCACGGGTGTAGAGATTTGAGGCTGTGGATTAGGTGGTGGTACATCTTTACTTTTTACTTCCACGTTCAAATGCTTTAATGTATTATCTTCTTTATGGTCGTTTGAGCCAACCAAAGTAGTCGCAGTACTTGCGACAGTAGAAATAGACACCGCTGAAGATGAAGGGCCAGCATCGGTTGCTGGTGCCATAGTAGAATTGTTCTCTACTCCTCTTGTCCTTTTTATAATGTTTTGATCCCTATCAAGCGCAACGGCAAATTCTTTTAATCTTTCCTTTTCACGTTCAAATCTTGCTCGTTGCTCTGATGGCGTGTCTTTACGTCCAGGTAATACTGGCTTTGGATTTGACGGTCGTGGAAGTGCCCCCTGAGGAGAGGGGGTTGGTGAAAATGGCGAAGGTGGCAAATCTGGTACCACAATAGAAGTTTTCAGTTTTGGCTTATTTATTTTATATGATGTCTTGACCTATTCCAATACAATTCGTTAAAATTAACCTTTCCTCTTTAATATTTGATTGAATCTACCTCTTCTTCCTCTGTATTGACTTTTGATTTCTCAGTCTAGACAAAAATAGCTAGTAAGGAGAGAAAGTCAAATCAAGTTTACTCTTAATATTACCTGGATTTTTTTTAACTTTTCCATCATCAGTTGTACATCCTTGTCCATATTTTTTACAGCTTCCAGATCTACTTGAGGAAGAGGTTCCGGTGGAGTTTTTTTGGGCCTTGCTGGAGGTTCACGTATATTTCGAGGGGCAGGTGTTGATCGACTTGGTTTTGGTCTAGAAGAATCCTTCTTTTCTTCATCCCAGCCATCTGTCTCCTTTCTTTCATACACATCCTTTCCTCTTCTCGTTTGCTCTGTATAAAATTCAAGAGCCTCAAGAACGGCTTGTGGATTTTTGGCCGCATCTTCTGGAGTGATTTTAGAACCTTTCAGGAGGGCATTCCATTGATCAGGTAAGCCCTAAGTTATGAAGAATTATCAGATAGGAGAGTATAAAAAAAAAGAGATGCGAAAAAAAAAGTCAAATGAAAGAGAAAGAAAGAAAGAAAAATTATTCAAAACAAAATATTACCGTAAAAGAACCTGTGATAGGATCAAAGCCAACATGAACTTTGTGTACAAAGTTTGTTGGTCCTGATGCACCCAGAGGAGATCTCTATTATGATTATTAATAAAAGTAAAAACAAATAGACTGAAACGGCTGGTTTTCTTTGTATAAATCTTTAATATTCTTTTTAATAATATAATCCTCATACGTTATATATCTCGTCCATCCACGAATAAAGCTCTTCGTCATTACGACATTCTATGTAGTATGTTTTCCCTTTTGTTCCTAATTCAAAGCAGTGCGATCTCAACTCAGATCTAGCAACTGTAGTGATATCTTTAAGGAATATTAGGGCTACACACTGACCAGTTTGCTACAATGGTTGTATTTTGTTTAAGTATATTTGTCATACTTTAATTTTAATTAAGATGATTCCTACTTCATTTCTGTGAAACGTAATTGTTTGTTCACGCAAAACAACATAGCGCTTGGACCAAATCCAGGCCCTTAACCCATCTTCTTTCACTTGAAGATGGCCATCCTTTTTAATCTCCGCCATACGCGACAAATAAGCTAAGAAGGAAGAGAAGAAAAGACTGTAAAGAAAACGAGAACAGTAAATAATAAGGAGAATTTTAGTTAAAAAAAGGGGGTGAAGGAGGTCAGTTATAAATATAAAGTTCAGGGCATACTGTTAAAACGTCACGTGACTCATTTTTCTTTTGCATTAATATGTATAAATTTGTTTTTTTTTGGGGAGGGGGATGACAGCGCGCGCATATTGGCGGTCATCTAGTTGAAGTAGGTTGGTTGGGATGACTACGTTGCTTGATTTTAAATCAATGCGAGTACAAGCAGATTTGTTTATTGAGAGGTGCATCTCTTTACTTTTTTATTTCCCCTTGTTTTCTTATTCGTTAACCCCGTAATATATATATATTTCTGGCACTACCGCTTTTTTTAACCTTCCCCCCCTTTTTTTCTTTTTTTTTTGTTATTTTTTCCCTTCTTCTTTTCTTTTTTCTTTCTTTTTTATTTTTTACATTTTATTTTATTCTTTTTTAAAAAAAAACTTTTTTTTATACATATATACATATTATATAAAATATATATTGCTTGATAATATATATAATTATCTTTTTTTTGTATTATTATTATTATTATTTGTAATACCATAGGGCTTTCTTTTATTTTTATTATATAAACGGACATACAAGACAACTAAAGACAAAAAAAAACTCTCAAAAAAACCATATACACATATATTATTTATACAGCACCAAAAAAACTCAGCAGCATTCTATGCAGCATTCAATTATGACTAGTCAAAAGACGAACACCTACAGCAAAAAGAGTAGTGTGGATGACAAGACGGAGAGCCTCGCGTCGTATGGCATGCCACCTCCCACCAATAGTGACACCAACAATAGATTGGCGTTGATCGATGACTTAAAATTGTTTTTTGCCACTGCAACCCAACAGTGGGATTCCAGCAAACCCTTAAGACGATTTCTACTTCCAACAGGCGAAAGCGTATCTTGTGTCCTGTGGAATGATTTATTCTTCATTACAGGAACTGACATTGTACGATCCCTCACCTTTCGATTCCATGCATTTGGTAGACCAGTCACCAACGCAAAAAAATTTGAAGAAGGCATCTTTTCCGATTTGCGTAACCTTAAGCCAGGAAATGACGCTCGTTTAGAGGAACCCAAATCAGAGCTGTTAGACATGCTTTACAAAAATAACTGTATTCGTACTCAGAAGAAGCAAAAAGTATTTTTTTGGTTCTCAGTTCCGCATGATCGACTCTTTTTAGATGCCCTTGAACGTGATCTTAAGCGTGAAAAGATGGGCATGGAACCTACAACTCGAGCAGTTGCTGAACCTGCATCCACACTCTCTCTTGATTCTACGCAGGAGCTGTTTGATCAGCTGAGAAAAAATATGTCGGAATCCGCGGCTGCAACTGTTCAAGCATTTGAAGAGAGAGTTGGCCCCATACCGAACACAAGTGTCTCATTAAACTCTGGTAAGATATCGATCCCATTTATTAATTTTTCTTATTTTGTTCATTCACTTGATTGATTGATTTAAATGTTATTTATTACCAATCTACTTTCTTAGTAGAGCATCCTTTTTCCACTTTAGACGAAAACTCTCAGTGGTTACCTACACAAACTGCTACCCATACACCTTGGTCTTCCTCTCAATCGCGATTGGAAAGGGCTGCTGCTCAAGCAAAACGATCTCGTGTAAATTCAGTACCAGCCAATTTAGGTCAGCAGCAGCAAGCTCAACTTATGGCACAACGGCATCAACAACATCGTTTGAGTCATGGATCTTATTTTGCAGGTGGAGGTGGTGGGCCTATTCCGTCTCGTTCCCGTAATCGTCATCATGCGTCAAGCTCATCAAACTCTCTTCTTTCTGCATCAGAAGATGTTCTATCAGCATTTGATGATAATCAGTCCACCCAGTTTAATGATATGAAGCAAATTGGTAATGAGGACTATCTTGATCCCATTGCAAGCGGGGTAGATCAACTTGATATCTCAAACAGCCAGAACTTGTTATGTAACAGTGTTCTTCCCTCCAAATCATTAGATTCAAATGCAATTAAAAAAACAAAAACTATTTTTGGCAATCTTAGTCTCTTTGATGGTTCACCCACCTACAAGCAACGTCGTCGTCGGGCCGCTTCCGTTTCTTCCTCCGTATTGAGCCCTGCGCTGACCCACCCACTGCATGGAGGTGCAGGGGGCCCGGATCGTATACGTCGTCATGATAAATGCCATACACGTACAACTTCTACCACAGCCTCTAATAATAACAATGGTATTAATAGTCATGTACAGCATTTGTCAATTGGCTCTACTTTTAATAGTCATAGTAGTCGACTTGCTATGGCAGCTGTCAAGGCTGGTTTTGCACCCAGTCAGATTATTTCAAATGCGTCCATGCCACCCATTTCGAATAGTACTATGCTACCTGTCGCCACAAGCAGTGCCCAAAACTGGCAACAAGGTACTATGGATTATCTCTGCCCTGTACCCACTTGTAGACGCCTTTTCAAGCGTGTGGATCACTTGGAACGTCATGTTAATACTTTCCACGCCTTTGTGTGCTCCATTTGTGGACAGCAATTTCCTCATTCGGAATCTCTTGCTCGACATCGTTTGGAACATGAAATCAAAAGTGAACCTTTAGGTGCAGATGCAAATTACGATGACGATTCATCTCCTGACGATCACTCAAGTAATGGTCATAGAGGACCAAGTAGCGGTAACAGCAATGGATTTGGCGGTGTACAACAAACACGCCAAGGAAGCAACAACACTATGATGAATCAAAACGGCTATTACTCACCTCGTAATTCCTTTGACAGTTCACGCTCATCGGGTTGGTCTGCCGGTATTTCCGGAAGTATCAGCAGCAGCCATTGCAGTAGTCGTTGTAGTACACTCAGCCCAATGCTTGATATTGATTTTGACATGCCAGATGTTCAACCTCAAGAGAACCCTGTCCCCAGCTGTAGTAGTAATTCGGCAACAACCACAGAGACTTCTTGCTCAGTTCTTCCTACTCCTGGATTCCAAGAACAACCTCTTCTGAATACTTTATATTCAGGACAAGACGCTGCCACAAGAGGAAGATTCAATGCAGTCTCACGTAAGCACGCAACCTGGAACGTACAATCGCTAAATCTAGAAGATGACTTTTCGTCATCTTCAGCTTCTTCTCCAAGCTCACTTTCTCGCTATGGCAATGGAAGTGACGACTGTCAAAAAATGGAAGCCACACTTTCAACACCGATGACCCTATTATCGCCTTTTAAGCCTGAAGTTTATCAACAAGAAGAATTAATGAACCACGAATCACAAAGTTCCTTATTTATGCAACAGATGGGAATGAATGATTTTGAACATGGTAATTTATTTAACGAAGGACTCATGGATAACACCACTTTGATACCTGCTCAAGAATCCGATAACAACTACATGTATGCATACCCTCCTTATAACGACATGAACATGGTTTTCAGTAATTGAGCTCATCTTCTATGCCACTTCACTCATATACCGCACTAACATTATTAATTTTATTATATACTCATGCTCTTCACTTTGATTTTATTATACTCCGTTTTATTTATTATATATGCATTTCATGATTTGCCCGCATTTTTACCTATATATTTTATGATCTTTTTAAGCCGCCTTATGCTTTGCATTCAATAAAAATAGCTCCATTTTTTTCTATGAATATGCAGATTTTTTTAATAAAGAAGATTATTTATTTATTTATCATTCTTGGAAATGTCAAAGCTGAAACTTCTCGAATTATGCAGGATTTGTTATTTTACGAGGGAAAAAGGGCGATAGAGTTCAAGTGAACAATAACCACTTGCATTGATTGAATGATTGATTGGTATGTTTAATTAATTATTATTATTATTATTATTGAAAATTAACAATTTATTCGTAACTTTATACTTTATAAACCAGTTAGATTGCTTTTGACTTTTACATGTTCCCGCTCACATAAATGGAATGAGATTTATGTCATCCCTTCCTTTTTGCACGCTGATATGCAAAATGCATGCTGTACTAAACAAACCATCTTTTGTTATTTCATATTTTCCTCTTTAGCTTATATTAGCCATCACATACATATAGATTTCTCTCTTTTTTCTATGTAATGGTTAGGTTAATCCGCACTAAATCATTAGAAAAGACATCAACTGTTTATCGTTGTATTTATATTAACCAATGTATATTATACCTGTTATTTTTACGATCACATATTGTCGATTTTAATTTGTTATCATAATATCAATAAATAACAAACAAAAAGCCACTATTATCTTTAAGAAGTTCACGCCCACAATGTTGCACGACATGCAAAAAGGATCCCCAAAGATCAACTTTTTTAGAACTCAGTTATCAAATATAAAGGCAAAAGCTAAACGTCATGTCTAATCAAAGATAAAATATAATACGCGATCGACTAATGTCGTGAAAAAGAGTGGATGTAATATGCATATGTATTTTATGGGCATATGTATATATTTAGATATTATTTATGCATGCTTTTTAAGGGGAAATATCTAATGGATCGGATGACTTTGTAAAGAAAATACATACATGAATTAAAATAGTACACGTATTTTTAGTAGACGCAGAGAAAAAAACAGACGTAAACCTATAAGTAATTTGAGAAGATTTTTTTAAATGGGTTTTTTGGCAACAAAGAAAAACATAGGTGTGAAGATACCCTCACACCCACCTGCCACCACAGAGTCTCCTGCTTTTTCAAGAACTTTTTGGGTTTGAACGGTTCCTTTGGGTGCAAGTCCTATTGTCTCCAAAACGCGACATATATTTGTTGTTGTGAAACGACCTACATAAGTCATGCACAAAGTAGTCAAGATATCACGTATTGTCTGACATTGTCGGAGATCGCCTTCTAATGGGTAGTACCAATGAATTTGGTCTCCTTGATTCGCCAAGTCCACGTGCAACTCAATTTCGAATCCCACATATCTCAAGGCAGCTAATGATTCTTCTATAGTGCGTACTTCTGGGAGACTATTACCAATCTATGTTTTAAAAAATTAAGTATGTATTCCTTGCCTCCCTTCAGTCTTATGAATTAATCCTTACTGCAATTCCGTGTGAAATTTCCTTGTGCTTAAAGTATGTGCTATCATATTTTTCAGTCATACACCACTCATAGCAACCAAATTTCCCACCTGGTTTTAATATACGATAGATCTCAGCGTATACTCCTTCAAAAGTAGGCGCATGACAGGTGGCTTCAATAGCATAGGCTCTATCAAAAGTGTTGTTCGAAAAGGGTATTTGCATAAAGTCTCCCTGATATTTACTCAGTACGTATGTTCAATAAAAGTAAGATACTTTAATCATTTACCTTTATAAAGTCCAAATGATCATCTAGATCTTCCTGAATAGCATAATGCTTGGCTTTTTTAATTTGGTAGGCATTATTGTTAATTCCAGTAATATGGGCACCTGTGAGATGAGAAATAGCTCTAGCAGGACCACCTAAAAGGAAAAAAGGAAAAAAATTAGATCAGTCAACATCTCAATGACGAACAAGGAAATTTATGTCACACACCCACTCCACAACCAACATCTAACACCTTCATGTGAGGTTCGATCCCTGTTTTGAGCGCCAAAAAGTGCTCATGTCTCTTGATCGCGCAGTAAAACTCCTCTCCAGGATAAAATCTACAAAAATGAAAGCTTTTCCCCCACCCTATGTTATAATAAATTAAGTATAAACACGATAGAGATTATCATTAATAAATGGATCCACTAAGTCTTCCTAAGAAACTATTACCGTATTCGAAGAAATCTGTAGCGAGATTGTAATAAGAGTTCACTAACTTGCTGTAATTAAAGGCACGATGATCGACATCCTGTTTCGAATCTTGTTTTGCATCTTTCCACATGCTAAAATAGGTACTTGATGCTGTACTGTACGCCTTCTGATTTTTGGATAGGAGTGTTCTCCACAGACTAGCGTTGGTTTCTTTACCATGTAAAGTATTTGCAAAGGCGATGTCTTGAACGTGATTAGTTCCTGCTGTATTGGGCTTAGCTTTGGCTTTCTTGATATTTTGGTTTTTCAGTTCCAGCACCTTGTTCTCCTGAGTTACGATATTGGTAGTAGCAGCAGATGGCATTTCTTAAGCAAACCAAGAAGGATATTATGAATCAAAATACAAAAAGAAAAGCAGAAAAAAATAAAATGCTTGGTTAAGTATATATATACATATCCAAATTGATGAGCTTCTGCCTCTTTATCCGATAATTATCATTTAGAACACCGTGTTTACCTTCTTTTTTTTTTTTTATTACTTATTTCGAAAAGATAATACTAAGTTATAAATATATAAT
The DNA here is from genome assembly GCA_024139405.1 of Backusella mclennaniae. NCBI lineage: Eukaryota > Fungi > Mucoromycota > Mucoromycetes > Mucorales > Backusellaceae > Backusella > Backusella mclennaniae. Next base: position 199,924 of record VCJL01002015.1, on the reverse strand, counting down.
TCAATGCTAAAGGCAATGGTTTATATAATATTCAGTTTAGACATTTGGTTTATATTATTAGATAAATATATTATAATAAGACCAATCGGTATAGATGATATAAGCTTTTGTCTGCCAAAATGTCCTGAACATATCAATTTTGGAAATTTGATCCAGCGATAAGTTTACTTTTTTTTCATTAATTTTGATCAGAACTCCGCATAATAATCTGGATGAGAAACAGTTAGGATCAATGTCTTGATAGCTTATAAAAATATTTTGAAGGCATATGCATATTCCATATAGTTTAGCTCTTATTTACTTAAAGTAACGAAGGAAATAGATGGAGATAGAAAGTATATCTACGAAAAATAACATCGTCATTAAGAATATTATTCTACAGTGTTAACGGGATACGTTGCCGATCAGAGATCTGCTTCTTCATCATACGATATAAAGTATTGTTTTAAAAGACAGTTACTTGGAACCTGACTTTAATGTTATTGTTGAATACAGTCGTTCTTTTCTATTTTCAAGTAATTGGTCTCCTTTAATGTTTCAAAATAAGATTTTCGTTTTGTCAACAAACTTTGGTTCCGGGTGAACTATCAAAAAGAGCCACTTTGCTATTTAACCTTAGTATATGGCTTTTTATCAACAAAGTAATATTTTTAACTGAATGGTGGCAACTAATTGTTAATCAAGTGAGCGGCAGGTTCGAAATCATATTAAATCAAACTTAAATTTATGTCAAATCGTGTTAAAACAAGTTTATTTAAACACGGTTATTGTATAAACTTTATATAAAAAAAACGCTTTCTCCTATTGGTTATTCAAACCAGTGTATTCTTAAAAAAAAAAGAGGCAGTACTTGACTCATGCAAACAAATACTTTGACTTTGTACATTTTTGGTTTAATTTTTTAAAAGTATTTATGCATCTTTTATCAGTGTCATTTGAGTTTGAAGAAGAAAAAAAGAACTCAGCAAGTCGAGTCCTTAAATGGTATACAATGTAAATTATAATCACTTATTGAATCAAAAGCGGACTCGGCAAGTTATTAATTGGTGGTGAACATTATATACAGATGTTGTATTGAAAGATAAATTGAATGCCTTATATAAATAGACTCAGCCAAATTTTAGTCTATTAGTACATGTAATTGACATAGTACAATCATTAATAAATTTGTCGATTTGAACAATGATACCAATAAATTAAATACAGCTCGATTGTTATAAATAACAATAGAGCTGTACGCACTAATATATCAAGAGAAAGAGAAAAAACATTAAAAAATAAGGAAAATATAGAATATGATAGAAATGGTGGTTAAAAGATAGTCCAAAATTTTTATATACTACACAGGTTAAGCATAAAGAATGTAAAGAAAAAAGAATAGAAAACGTTCTATAAACATTAAATATCAATACAGATGTTTCAAAAGCAAACATAAACTGAGCTCAGAGATATAAAACACATGTTCTATATTCTATATGTGATATAGCAACATATTCAAGAAAAAAAAATGCCTGAATAAGATATATGCTTCATATTTCGATGGATGACTTTTACCATTCAGTGATTTTAGATTTTAGTCTTCGATTAGTGTTGTGAAAGCAGGGTAAAGTTAAATGCTTCAATTTAAAGTCTCAGACCTAATGTATCCATATTTGGAAAACGTATATCCTAAATCCTAAAAGTGGGGAACACAATCAATTTCGATGATTTATTCTCTCCTTGGATGCTTCAAAGCACTTTTTTTTGTGTTCTTTGTTTAAAAGGGTCTTAATATCATGATCGGCTATTTTTACACCTTTTTAGATCATTCCTTCGAGAGGGTCGTCATAAATGAGACATATTGTCTAGTTATCATTATAAAATAGACTAACGAGAAAGAAAGATAAAGCGGATCTTTGCAAACCATTATCGGTTATAAATGTTTAATTTGGAAGAACTAAAACTTTAAATGAGAAAAAAATAAACCGTAATCTCGAATTATAAATCAAAGGGCATTTTTATGCGCGAAGATATGCAAAAAAAAAAAGAAGAGTTTAACAGTCAACCTATGGATCTCTATAAGTATTAATTGGTGAAGTAAATAGTACACTTAAAGAACATAAAGCATCAAAAACTTGTATACCAACCTAGATAATGGTTACAATGCATAACAACTTACACATAAAATGATATCAAAGTAATTTAAATATAGATTTTTATATTCTAATTCAAGTATGGGGGTCATCTATTTGACATTTATTTATAATAATTATATGATAACAGCAGAACAGAGTATGCTCGGTAATATTCGGTAGTCTAAGGTAAAACAAATACGGTAATATAAGGTGTAGATAGCAATAGTATTAATTAAAGAAGTAGCGTTTTTAACCATTAAAGTTTTGGACAATCTCTGTGATAATATTAGAGCAGTTAGTAAATGTATTATTACAGGATAAAGTCTAGGAAAATGTACCTTGTCTTATGTGAGTAGGATCCACATTGACAGCATGCTTGAGTACCTTGGTTAACAGGAAGTTGAGATAAAACTTGAGTATACTGCATGGTTAATTAATATAATTGATAGACTAGAGGCGTTTTGTTGAAGAAAATATGAATGAAAGAACTTGGAGTATTTATACAATGAAGGCCAGTTAGTATAACAGTTTCAAAGCGGGGTTGAAAATTTCCCGGATTGCATAAATCAATTTATACTTTTAAAAACAATAATCTTAAAGTAAAAGAAAGGGGTAATGGAGTGAGTCATTTTGATTTTTTTTCTGTTGTCATAAATGTTAGTTTGAAAAAATGTGCGTGACCTTTTCTCGTCCTGTTATATTGTTATTGCCAGCCGAAAACATCAATTAGTTCGATATTTGGAAACATGAAATTGCTCCACATATTGCTACTCTTTGATTGACGTTGAGTAAATTGATAAATAATACTTAACGTGATCAAAATAGAGATAGATATGTGCGATTTATTTATGTCTTTAACATTTGAACCATTTTGAGAAAATGAAGTTAGTAGATACTAAAAGATCGGTGATGTTCAATTAAAATGAATAAATAGATTTTTGCTACAAGGTTAGTCCGCTGGTATCACAAATGAACAATCGACTAAAGTCTCTATATACGCACTTTTCACTTTAAGTTTATCTTGAATGGGTTGAATTAGACTTTGAAAACATTCAGAAAGACACTATATATAAATTTTCCATGATTTATTTCAATATTTTATGTTGCTATTATGCAAAACCTACTTTGCTTCTTTAACCTACTGCTAAACTACTTACTAAAATAATACTGAATGCAATTGTAAATACCACATGACTAAAAACAAAGCACTTCCTTCTTTATATTTGCTGTTCAGACAATAAAAATCCGACGTGTATCAAAAGTTAAGGTAAAGGTAGATAGCATGAAATAAAGCTAAAAAAAATCAAAATAACATAAAATACAACGAAATTAATTTATTAACAAGTGTTGATTTAATCGAATCAGATATATTCAATTTAAAACTATAATCATTAACCACCGAACCATTTAAAATTCAAGACTCCATGTCACTACATGTTTGTTTTGTTTTTTCTTGATATGATATAAACACATATGGTTAGCGTAAAGTCACCACGTTATACGAATCCAAACAATTGGTCATTATACATACAGTTCATCTGTAACATTTATTTTTCTTTCGAGGATACATGTATCAAATTTTCAATAAAAGATCTCAAAAGAAAACACCTGTTCCCTTTAACCAAGCTCTGTGTTATACCTGCTGATTTGCGATATATACCATCATGGGTTTCATATATTTTTAAAGATAACGAGATATATATTTATCCTTGAGTCAATCAATACATGTTTTTAAAACGCTATTGATTAAAAAAAATAGAAGTATATCTATCCAAGAATAGTATTTTTTATTTTTAATTACAATTGTTAGAGAATTTTAAACATCAACTTTTCACCTTCAAGAAAAAAAAAAAAGGAAAAGAATCGTATGCAGAGCATAACGTGGCCAAAAACTAAACATAAGTGGCTTTTCTATTTGACAATTACTTATAGAAGTTTACAAATATGCAAATAGATGCGAGATGCCACAGACTTAGTGTTTCCATTTTCATTATCCTTTATTTTGTGAGAAATGACTATTTACGTTCTGGTACTATTAATAACTTCTAAAAATGGCTGCCATAAACCAATATCTTAAAATGAAGTTTAATGCTCTTTTAAATTGTTTGTTTTCTTTTCTGCAAAGATATCTTTCTCTTACTTGAGTTTACAAATGCTTTTTCAACACAAGATGAAAGTCTAACCAAGTTAGTTTTATAGAGAGTCAAGCTAAATAATAAAAAGAGGATTGACACAAAAGAGGCTTGTACATGTGCTTCCAAGAAATCTCTGTGACACAGCCTCTTTGCTGATCATAAAAATAAACAATGAGAGGTGTGCGTTTCAATTCAGATTTCTCTCTTTTTTTCTTCTTCTTCTTCCCCATCTCTCTATGTATAACTGGAAGTTTAGATAACATAAAAAATTTACCACTTTCATTTTATAGATTAAGATAACAGTTAATAAATAAACTTTTATTGAAAATGAATCTGACTCGTTCACCTCAGGTTATACGAGTGAAACAATTTAGACAAGCAGCTTTATATTGCCTTTTGAGGTTGTTTCTGATGGAGTTTCTGAAGTCTTCCGAAATCTAAAATAAATGTTGCTCTCTTTCGTCTACGCTAAATGAATTGTTTAAACTATATCATAATCGCTGAGTTGGCTGAGAACCCTTTCAATTTTTGTGCGTTTATGTGACTAAATACATATCTCTTAGAACCTTGAAAATTCTATCATAGAAACTACATCAGGGCGTGTTTTTATTATTATTATTTAAAATCTATAATAACTGTTTATAAAATACAATGTATATACATGCATGCGAGTGTAGTTTTACACACATAAAGATCAAGCCACTACGTACTGATCCATATTTAAACCGGTCATTTTGTTAATCATGGTCTTTCCTTCAAGAAGCAACTTACATCGGTCATTATTAATCTTTATTGGCCCAGAATAGGGTGCTAACTCGCACGAGGCGACCGGGTTTTCATCATTATAATAGATTAACACAAGTTTGGCATCTAACTTAAATATTGTCCGACTGTCACCATTGATATTTAAACCTTTCTCTCCCTATATAGGATTCATACCATGTGTATATGAGTTAATATTGTTGATACATGAACTCTATATATGAAACTTACCACCTAATGTAGATGCCTGTATTATAAAATAATACTTCGAAAATATCGGCCAAGGGGGAGACGGCACAGATGATACAGGGGCCGTGGTTGCAGCACCAAACAAGTTAACTGGAAGAACAGCTAATGATACTTGGTCTCGTGGAGGTTTGTAAAAAGTTGGTCACATGGACGACAGACAAGAGTTGGCGTCAAGACAATCATCCGGATCGACGTGGCGGCTCATGGCCGAATCCTTGCGACAATCCAGTAAATCCATGGATTTTTTGATCATGAGGGCATTTCGTTCCAAGTCAAACACCATGGAAATGAGCATGACAAATTCGTTTTTGAATACCTGCAGCGATGCCAAGTTTCTTGGAAAGTGGATTTTTGATTCATGCAATGCCAAATAAAGACCAGCCTTAGCAATGTGAACTATGCCAGTATGCGCACTGACACCATTGGTGTGCATGTACCAGGACAAGACTGGCATTTTCATGTGACTTTTCAGGATGTGCTGCAGGATAGCATCGAGATTGTCCTTGACCTCGCGCATAAGTTTGCAAATGTCATGGCACAATTTGGATGCGACACCCGCCTTTGCAGCTTCGAGAGCAAGCAGGTCGTGTTCATTTTAGCGCGAATCAAACAACAGTCGCAAGTCTACCTTGAATCTAACTCGGGCGTCACTGTAGGAGCGCTTGCGACAAACAATGCCTTGGACCGGACTAGACTCTCCAATTTTCATGCGCAACACACCATGAATATCAATCAATGACTTGAGGATGGGTGCCCAAACTTGCGTGATGAAATCATACTCTGTCACGCGGGTCGAGTTATCAGGGTTGAGCAGAAATGCGTTGGTGTCAACGATCTTGATCAACGTGACCAGTGCTACAAGCAGTCGTTCTGTGTCGAGGCAGCTTGTTTTGATTTGCTGAATGTACAAGATGGCCTTCTTGACATTGTGTTCCTTTTCAATTAGCGACACGACAATGTCATATGTTTGATTCACCAAGGCAGGGAGATGATATTGCTTGCGACTTCGTTTGTCAACTAGGGGACTAGACACTTGTTCCAGCTCGTTCTTAGTACAGTCCAAGAATTCCATAGTCAAGTCTGTTTTTGTCAAATCCAAGATGGAAGACAACCCACAGGCCATCAAATGCAACTCTTGGTCTGATAGGGGCATGTCGTTCTTCCACTTGCAGTAGATACTGATTGCTTTTTGCTTGATAATCGTGCCAAGGGTCGAATCTTTGAAAGCTACACCATCGGCCTCAGTCATTGTTATGTATTCGGCACATTCTTCCAATACACTTTGCTGTTGCTGCATTGGCTCTTGCTTGACGGTCGTGGTGGCACCAGTTGGCTGCGACGGATCACGGTTCTCCTTGTCAACAGCATCCATGAGTTTGTCGAGCTCCTTTCCAAACTTTTCTGCACCCAGTTGCGAGATTTTGACACCGTTCACAGTACCCAGGTCCAAGGCACGCTGTTTTTGCTTTTTCAGAGTCCATGCAATACACCTTTTCTCAAATGTTTCGGTTCACTTTTATTTGACTGGCCAATGACAAGCCTTCATTTTCTTGGCTCACTGTGATTTTTTTTTCACGGATTCCACGGAATATTTTTTTCTTTCAGCTTCTCCTTCAACACAGTTGTGTGGCCATGCAATAGTATTTCTTCCCTCGCTTGGAGATGGAAGCTATGAGATGAAGAAGGAAACTGCAAGGTTTTTTTACATGGGTTGTTTCTAAGCTCTGTCTGCACGTCGCACATTGTTACGAGGTCCTCTCCCTTGAACGACCAACACACAACTAGTTCCAAAAGCAATATTTTCTCTTGAGTATGGGCTGACGCATAGGCAGGATGATTGCCCCAAGGTCAGAGGGAAAAAGAGAAAAGTTTAGCATAATTGTACCAATCAGAAACTCCTTCGTGGCCAACTGACATGTAGTATCTCCACTGCGGTACATTGCAACATTGCTTTGCGGAATGTACAGGTTTGATTTCGCCTACTTTATAACTTATTGACCCGCCTTTTTTTCAGGTTAGAATGTGCTTCCCGCATCTATTTCCGCGACATGTGATCACGACTCTATTGCTGAACTAGGCGACTTCATTGTTGAACACGCAAATTTTTTGCACGACATTAAATTCAAAACCAGCGACTTTACTTTCTGAAATGACTGTATGTAGGTCCTAAAAGGATGAAAGTGGATAGAAGCAAACTGTTGGTTGAAGTTAAGTCTACATACGATCAAGTGGTTGGACTCGACAAGTTAATGATTGTTAACTTACAAATCATGAGTATTTTTCTTTCTCTTTTTATTACAGGGCTACATATTTAACATAGTTATTCATTTACTATCCCGTCATCGGTACAGGAGCTCCAGAAACGATACAAGCGAACCATTTGCCAACTTTTCGATATCAAGGTTAGGAAAAAACGAGAAAAATATTTCAGCCGGATATTAATATATTTTGAATTTTAGCATTACACATTAAACACCGCAGATATTATCAAGGAGATACTCGTTAATAAGAAGAAGTTGAAGAAAAGTATGAAATGCAAATTAAATGGCGATGCTGCCGATGTTGTTCCTGTCTCGTCATAAAAATTGAAGCTGACGCCTACGTGAAGACCAGTTAGCAAATAACTTGTTTTATTATTTTATACATTTATAATCAGCTCTTGACGATATAGTTATATAATGTTATTATTTTTATATAAAGATGTATTTTACTGATTAAAATAATAAATATATATCTATTTATGAATCTTCATTGCTATGATTTATCATAAACTTATTATAAAGCTAAAGTTCCACGCAGAAGTTCATGTTATAAATTTATTGTGGGAATATAGAACAACATTAAAGCTGAAATAGTTTATACATGTAAAATTCGTATATAAATATTTTGTTTGGGAACTCAAAGAATGAATATTGAACATTGAGAATATTTCATCCAGATCCATTCTGATCAATAGGCCTCACCAAGTTACTCAAAAAGGAAAGTATAGCTTTAAGCTCGATTATGCAGAATAATGAAGACAGAAATTAAGTATGACACCAATGACGCAATAATATATTTTCTTTCATTTTTTTGACATATCGGCACACTATTACGGTGTTATTATAGCTCTTGATTATCAAGTATGTCGATTTTTCTTTTTAAAAAAAAGTATCTGGTTTAAACCTCAAAAGTTGTGCAGATATGAATTATGTGTTCTTTCAACCCCCACAAAAACAACAATAAAAAACGACGTGGTTACACGGAATAGCCTCTCTAAAGTCTCAACAAATACTTCTATTTAATGTAATTCTAACTATTTTCTTCTTCTTTCCTTTTCAGTGCTTTTTATTTTCAATGTCTTCTCACATCTACCAAGATGAATTAATCTTTCCATTTGATGACCCTCTGGATATGGTCATGAGCGACAACCTAGGAGATGAAAATAAGAGCTATACTTCATACCAATGTCTGGATCACGAAAATATCACTAATGAAGAAGATTATCAAGAATACAATGCTGAGGGCAACCCTTTATGCCACTTGCCTAACTCTATGCCTAAAAATGATTTTGCTTATAATATTCCTCAATCAACAATAGTTCAAAGACCGCATATAACAGTAGGCATAAGTGGAGATGTGAGCACGATGCTTGACACCACTACTACTACTCTGGGCCTGGACTGTAACAGAAACGTATCTTCTTATTTCAACAATACGAATTCTTTTGAAGGTTCACTTCCATTATCGAATTCAGGAGACACAGAATACTTCTCAAGAACAGGAATAGCTCCGAATACATTTTCAAATAATGTGTATACTCCATATATGTTTAACACATGCTATAACACTTCACTTGATGGTCACAACCTTTCTCCTCCATACAGCTTCAACTCTCAGCATTCTCCTCCATGTGAATACAATACATTGGTCACATTACCAAACTCACCTCCACAAGCCGAGCATAGTGTTTCAGCATCTCCTGAAGGCCATACAAAACGTACGAACAATAGCAAACAGTTGACCTGCGAAATATGTCATAAATGCTTTGGACGACCACAAGAAGTAACTCGCCATCAAGTATGCCATACGGGAGAAAAGAATTTTGGGTGCCTTACTTGCTATAAAAAATTTGCACGAAGAGATGCTCTATTAAGACATAATAGGTCACATTCGAAGCTAAAGATCAAGGACGATAGTTCAATTCGTGTGGCAAAGTAAAGCCAATTAGAAATGTCCATTGACAAATTTTATTTATTGTTTATTCTGTGTTACTATATATATATATATATATCTTTATACCTTAACCCATAAGCAGTGCTTATTTCAATATTCTTTAATAGAACGAAATTTCGATTAATTTTTTTAAATGAAATAAACGACAATTGGAACAATTATTAATTCCACAGAAACTCCTAGTAAAGATTTATTTGTTGTTATTTAATTATTTATTCTTAAAAGCGACTCACATGATCAACCTCCTTTGAAGTTATTGTAGCATTGAAAATAAGCCAAATGATTTAAAAGCGTTGTGATTCCTACATTAGTGCATATGTATGAGTATAATCCAGGCTTTAAACTTATGCGCTCGTTATCTTTATCAAGTGCCACAACGTGAATGAACCGGTAGACTTCTTTACCTGATAAACTAGATGGATATATAAAATATACTCTGTATTCCGATTGTTTACATGAGCCACAGGTCTCATGTAAACAATCGGAATCATTAGATAAGATAATGAAATTACCGAAAAAGTCTTGATTGATGGGCATACATCACGTCTATTTTTATTTACTTCAACACAATTCCACCTTTTCTACTTCTGAATTATATTACAATTATAATAAAAAAATGTAACTTTTCTTTTTTTTCGGATTTCCTTCGCAATGCCACCTTTTTAACCAAAGACAGATGATTATATCAAATATAAACTGGTAAACAATAGTCTCATAAAAATTATAAATGCTCTGTACGTGTGATATATTTTTTGTTAATTTCCTTCGGTGTGTGTATAGATGGAGAGTAGCACTTCCAATGGAAAACTACTTTCAATTGGACACTGTCTCAAAAAATATATTTGTATTTTCATAAGATTTTCCTTTCTTTTTAACCAGACTCGCAGCAAATAAGATTTTTCTGTACTTAATAAAATAAATAAATGAAATAGAAATAAAGTGCATGTACTTAAACTGGAATAAATAGTACCAAATTTCTAGCTCAAAGTATTAATATAGGAGATTGCCATTGGAACTGCTCTTTTTTTTTAATGACATTATATGACTAGATCTTACTAAGGCTCCTATTCTAGATTTCCCAGAAAAGACGTTATAAAATAGCAGGTACATCGTATTTCTCCTAAAAATACAGATTAGAGTATAAATGTGTAATCCTTTATGTAGGCTCTTATCAATGCTGTAACAAACACAATGCCACCCCCTGTGTTATTTCTTTAAATAAAGCTACGTTTCAAAGAAAGTGCAATGGGATCAGAAAAAAAAACGTGGGTTTTCATTTTAAGAAATACATATTCTATTTTTGATCAATAGTTTTACAACGACAACATGTTGTAAACTCTGTATTCGTACAATATGTACTTTTTATTGGATTCGTTTAAAAATAGTTCCAGAATAAATGTATATTATATCTCTGTATATTTTTCATTCTGTAATGAGATAAGCAAAAATTACTGGGCAGAATATTATTGAGCCAAGATTTCTTCTATATATAGACTTAAATCATTACTTCTGTATAAAATAAAAATAAAAATAAAATAAAATATGATATGGTACCCAAAACTATAACTAACTTACGAGTACTTACATTCATTCACATATTCCTCTTAGATTAAAGCACCCTACGGCGCTTTATATCTTTTTTTTTTAAAAAAAAAACTTGCTTGGATGAGATATGATAATTTTAAGTCATTTCTTTGTACCAACATTAGTATCCCTTTCAAATGCTCTCTTGATCTACTAACCTCGCAAAGAGATTTTTTGCAGAATAGAATATATAGTCAGGAACTTTTTATGATAACTTTCTGTAAAATTTTCACGTTGCAGTGCTTTAGCTAAATTTATAAACAATAATGGTTATTATAACTCCTTTTAAAAATATAATTTATGGATAATAACCGTCTCATCTAGAAATACACTGTAAAAGAAGGGCAACACTTTTGGATAGTTTTGCTATAATTAGATAATTAAATGTAGGACATTTTTTGTACAACGATTTATTTTTTATTTTATCCAACTTTGTACAATAATCATGGTGTAACAACTCAGAAAAGAAAATTAAAATAAAAAAAGAGAAAAGCCAGCTCTATTAATAACCTAGTAACTGAAGATGATGAGGTTCTGGTAAGTGAAATGCCGTATATGACCTTCTATTATACACTGATAGTTGCATCATAACCAAGTAATTATAATTACAGTCCAATCACTCAATTTTATTCTCATTGAGAAGTATCTTTTAGGCAAGCTCTTGTTCATCCAATACGTATAAATTACTCTGAAAACTGAGAATACACCAATGAAATAACGGTGTAACATACACACCTTTTTTTTTTCGTGCTAAGGTCACAGTCTATATAAACTGCAATTGATTTTTTCTACTCTCATATTCTCTTTTATTATACTTCTCCTCTCTTTAAATACTCTATACTTTATAACTTTTCTTTCTTTTATTTATTCATCAGATCAGTATAATGTTGCTTCGTTCTGTTACAATCGCTTCAGCAATCGCTTTACTTTCATCAGCTGTCAACGCCGGAACAAGCGGCCAGATTGTTCAGATTGTTGATTCTACCAACTTTTGTGTATTCTTACCCCCAAGTGATTCTACTGACCGTCTTATTTCGGATACCGAATGGGATGGAAAAGCTTTCTGTATGGGCGATGCACCAGATGCAACTGGTGCAGGTAAATTGGCATCTGGATTTATCACATCTGCACACTATGTAAAAGAAGATGCTTATGTCCAAATCACTGGTACCATCGATCCTACAAAAGAGAATTTAGATTCCACCGATGACGGAGGCCAGTATGATGTTAAGGCCCCCACTGGTGCAACATGTGCTGGCTGGGACTATTTTGTTAACTTAATCGAACCTTCCGGAAACACATATTGTATCCGTTGTTGTGTAAGTTTACTGAATGCTGGAAGTGTACTAATAATACGAAATCTAACATTTATTAAATTAGAATGATACTACGAACTGTAATCGTGGAATTTCTCAAAAGGGTTGCGCCCACATCATCCCAGGAGACTACAGCGGTCCAAGCTCTTCCTCTTCATCCTCTTCATCCTCCTCCTCTTCCTCTTCCACCACGGATAAATCTTCAAAGACTACTACCGAATCTTCTTCTAGCACTGACACTTCTAGCAGTAAAAGCTCTTCCAGCTCCTCGAGCTCAAGTGGTTCTTCAAGCACTAGCGATTCTTCAAGCACTAGCGATTCTTCAAGCACTAGCGATTCTTCGAGCACTGGCGACTCTTCAAGTACCGCAGATTCTTCAAGCACTGACGGCTCTGCAAATAGCGATGAATCTACCACTGATGACTCCACTACAACATCTTCAGTAGTTGTAGCTGAATCAAGCTCTGTTCCAGTAGTTCCATCAGTTGCCTCATCCACAAGTGCTAGCGCTGCCAACAGCACCCCTGCTGCTGAATCAAGCTCATCTCCTGATGTTTCTGGTGTTATTTCTGAGCAGTCTGTCAATAGCGCCGGTTCACTTAATCCAGTTGTTTTAACTTTGGGTGCGGTCATTGCAGCCTCTGCTGCAATCTTAGCTTAGTTGATTTGATCAATATACCTACTTTTTCCAGAACTGCCATTCGATCCTTTTGAATATTAAATGAATTCAAACTTACTACTGTAGTCATTAAAATGGCTTACTTTTAATATTTATTTTCATAAGTTCATATATTATATACTTACCATATTATATTAAAATCATAATACCAATAATGTTTAATGCGCAAAAACTGAGTATCGTATCTCTGGTTGTAAATGAATTATGCATATATAATATAATGAGGTGATGCCCTATTATATTTATTCAATCCTGTCTTATTAATACTTATCCTTAGATGATAACAGCAGTAGTGCTTTGTGATAATGACACATTGAAGTGATAAATGTGATGTATTAATAATATAAATCCTATGGTTGTAAGGCTTCATTGCTGGTCTTATAACATATTATGCGAAATTTCGTATTTTATAGGAGTGGATCTTTGTGGTGCTTAGAAAAATACTTTATAATATAATATTAACAAAGAAAATAAAAAATAAGTGAAAAATAATAGAAGAAAGTCATTTAAAACAATGCTAAAACATAAACAATTGTTTCATTTTTGTAAGAACTAGGATATGTGGTGTGCTATTTATTAATATTTATGAGGTGAACTTTTGAGTTAAAAAATTATGTCTATGTTACTCTAAGGGTAAATAAAGCGCAATGCCTTTTAGACAATCACTGAAAATAAAACAAAAACTAACGATAATAATACATAAGTTTGAGGGGAATTAATTGTCTTGCTGGAGGAAGATGTGGTTTCCTTTTTCTGTTCATTTTCTTCTACTAATGTATTTTCAGCATTAGAAGATTGGTTGTCTTTAGCATCATCAGTATTCAAGTGTCCTTCAAAGCTGTTCTTTTTCAACACCTTTTCAGATTCAGATACATCTTGGGCTGGGTTAGCTTCATCGGATGCAGCTTCAGGAGGTGTGGGGGGAGCATGAGGGTTATTATCATTGTGGCAAGCAGCAGAGGTGGAGAATGAATATCCCTTAGTCTTCAATAGTTTTATAATAGATGGAATTTGATCAATTGACTCTTCGTAAAGATCTATTGTAGAGTAGTATTAGTTTCCTTTCCTATTTACATCTCTATATATCATATATTTACCATGTTGTAAACTAATAAATCCAGGGTCTTCATGAGCATTTAAACCAGTATCCTTTCCTCCAACTGCCATCTTAAATGAACCAAGAATCTTTTTAGGGGCATTAGGTAGCATATAAACATCATAATCTGTAGGATCCACATTCCAAAGTAGTATCTTGTAGCCCATCTCTTTCAAAAGTGCCTTTACTCTTTGATCGGCTTCACCGTATGGAGGTCTAAGATAAGTTGGCTTGACACCAATGACTTTCTCAATGGCCTTTTCTGTTGCACGGACTTCATAAATGATTTCTTCATTTGTTAAACTCATCAAGTGAGGATGAGAGTATGTATGAGATGCAATTTGATGTCCACTATCGAATGCTCTTTTGACGATTTCAGGATATTTCTCAACATTAGATCCCATTACACAGAATGTTGCTTTGATGTTTGCTTTGTCGAGGTGGTCCAATAGTTTAGATGTAAAATTACTAGGTCCATCATCAAATGTAAGCGACCATTGATGGGGTTCAGGACAACCATAAATGTCGAATTCTGTGGCCTTGTTACCACATGATTCAAAACAGCTATCATCATCGATTTTATCACAGTCAACGTTAGGGCATTCACCGGATCCAACAGGGCGCACTGGGATATCAGGTACATTGGCCATGGTTATTCCTGTTAACCAGGATTTGTCTCTTGGAGTTGTGGGTTCGCCATCATCATCATCATCGTGTTTTGCAACAACAGACTGAAGAATGCATACAATTACTAGAAGGGTAATGTTTATCCGTAAAATACGTGACAGTTGTCTTGAATCAAACATTATTATTGCTGCGAGAAAGAGATGTTGTTCAAAACAATGTTAATATATTAGACTAGAAATAGATAACACGTACCCATATATTTATATATTCTTTGAAAACGGGTTATCTATTGTAACTCTCCGATTACTTTTGGTTAATTACAAGATATAACTAAAACAAAACCAAGGTTCAAAGTTTGTTACAGACTTTTTTCTATAACTTTATTTTAGGAGATTATTAGCTATTTAAATGTTAGCTACAATGTGGCATCATTGCATTTAATATAATCGGCCATTACTATAATATATTGTAATTTCAAATTACATAGTGCTTCTTTTCTAACTTCTATTTATTATTAACAAACATTGGCTCAAACAAATCAAAGCTTTTTTCTTTTTAACTAGTAGCACTTGTACATTTATGTTTAGGTCGATTTAGATATGACTTCACCTTTTTTCCTGTATTTAATTTACTTAATATCTGCTGTCGCTCCATATAACCAGCCCATAATCAATATCTAAATATACAAGGCATAATAGGTGTAGCTCATGAGATGCTTATATCTAGGATTTCAATGTAAGTAACGATAGTTTTTTAAAACATTATACTTTTATGTATGCTATTAATTGTGGAAAGTTTTAACAAATGTTAAAGCACCTTCGTTTATGCTCTTTCGCCCCGAAATTCTCGATTACCTGCCATTTTTTTTGGGTACAAACAGATCGGTTCAAAACTAAGCCGACCTTACTCTAGCAGCGATATAACCTAAATTTAATCGGAAGAGTAATAATAACTTTTATATCGGAACAGCGGAATCAATGTGGGATCGTAATATTAAGAATTATGTCAAAGGTGGCCAATATATGCGAGTTTTATGGTTTATGATATCTAATGTAACTGAGTACAAGTTTGATTAGCAAACTAAACTTCTGGGAAGCTAAAATAAAACGGATGAAGGTACCCAAAGGAAATGGCGTGCAATTACAAACGGAATGGTCATAAGGGTCTTGCATGTCGTTCCACGAAATTTCTGATCTTCATATAAAACTTGATTTTTTTTTTACACTTGAGCAAAAGCACTCATAATCAATACATCGGGCATGCAATTAATTGTCTCGAACAAGGTGGTTGTGTTCCTCTGTGGTACATTCGTTTTCTCAGATGGACTATTTTTAGTGAAGTTCTAACAGCGCGCTCAACGGAGAATGCGTATGTTTTAATATGTTAAAAGCATTGATATTTCTTTTTAGAAAATGGATCACTCTAAAGCTTATCATGTCGGTAGAAAATGAATAGTTTGTTTTTCCCTCTTTAATGAAATATGGTGTCTCACAATTTATATAAGGAGCTTTTTACACAGTCTTTTTTTCATTAATTTTCAGCTGGCAATCAGACCGTTTCATATTCTTGGATATTGATTTCAGTTGTTAGGCAAATACAAAAAGAATTGATATGCAATGCTGTTTTGATCGAGAAAACTTAACGCCAATGTGATCCTAAAACTTAGGTATTGCTGATACCTTTAATATAATGATTGACATTAACTTTTGATATAAAGTAAACTTCATGTGAGGTTACTTTTGAACAGAACTTTAATTTATAAATTTAAGAAATTTAGTTGCCATGTCTATCGGGAAAGTACGTTGCTTAAAAACTACCGGAGTTTGAGCTTTTATTTTTTCAGTGTCTTCAAACCGATTCATCAGTTGTTTGGTATGGTTGGCGACGTTGTTTTACAAGATTTACAAAGTAGTTCTATTGCTTTTAATCTGTAATAAAAAGTAAAAATGTTTATACGGATGCTTTTGTAGATATAGAATAAGTCGTTGGTTTTGAATCTTTTTTTTAGTATTACTAATTGATGACGTTTTACTAAGTGAAGCTGTCACTATCAAAGAAATACATTTATAAATTTTGGTGGAGCTTATTTTATTATTTTGTTGGTTTATTTAGTTATTTATTTTTATTTCCTAAAATCATACCAAGCCAATTTTAGCATGTCTACTCCTGCTCTCTTTACCCCATTAAAGATTGGAAACCATGAGCTTAAACATCGTGTTGTTTTAGCACCTTTGACTCGTATGAGATGTACCGATGATGCTGTTCCAACTGATATGATGAGAGAATACTATTCTCAGAGAGCTACTGATGGAGGACTTTTAATTGCTGAAGCCACATTTATTACACGCATTGCAGGCACATATCCTAATGCTCCAGGCATCTACACAAAAGAGCAAATTTCAGCTTGGAAAAAGATTACGGATGAAGTTCATTCTAAAGGCAGTACAATGTACCTTCAGCTAATCCATCTTGGTCGCGCAGCCTCCGCTGCTATGAACTTGGGCAATCAGCCTGTATCTGCCTCTGATATTCCCATTCAGGGGTTGAATATTCTTGGTAGACCTCAAGAGGTTCCCCGTGCTCTTACCATCACTGAGATCAATGAAATCACTGGCCAGTTCCGCCAAGCTGCTTTGAATGCTTTGGAAGCGGGATTCGATGGCATTGAAATCCATGGTGCTAATGGATACCTTATTGATCAATTTATAAATACATCAAGTAATAAACGTACGGACAGTTACGGTGGATCCATCGAAAACCGATCCCGCTTTGCACTTGAAGTTGTTGATGCGATTGTTGATGCTATTGGCGCCGAGCGTACATCCGTCCGATTTTCACCTTGGTCATGTTTTCAAGACATGGAGGACGAAACACCTTATGAAACATGGGGATATCTCACCGAAAGTCTTCAAGCTAAGCACCCCAACTTGAGCTATATTCATTTTGTCGAAGCACGTTTATCTCAGTTTACCGACGATAACAAAGATACACCAAACACCCTTGAGCCTTTCATTAAGGCATGGAAAGGGCCTTTTATCAGCAGTGGTGGCTATAGTCTCGATAACAAACTTGCTTTCGAGAATGCCGAAAAACATGGTACCCTTATTGGCTTTGGTCGCCAGTACATTGCTAATCCTGATCTTGTTGAGCGTCTTCGTAACGGATGGCCCAGCAACAAATACCACCGACCTAGCTTCTATGGAGGTGATGCTTCTGGATATATCGATTATCCTTTCTACAAAAATGAATAAATAAATCTTATTTAATAAAAGACAAGGTATTTTTGCTCTTATTTTCAAATGCGCCATGCTATTTTTAGTAAGATTCAATTGGACATTTTTTTGAAAATATTGGTCGGATTTTTAAACTCAATCGACCACTTTTTTGAAACTGGATTAAGCCCCGTTACGACTTAAGCCTGGTCCCGTTATAAAATAATAAGAATTGGATTAAGCCCCGTTATGAATTATACTCGCCCCCGTTAAAAAACACTCACTACACGAATGCGTGAAATACGTAACACTACCTCGTTATATACAACTTACTTCCTATAATTTTTAAAAGGGGTTGCAATAGATTTTCACTAATTTCTGAGCAGCTATTTTATTATATTTTGGAATAGATAAGTTTTACTTTTTTAATTTATTCCGACTGCAAGTTACTTGCCTGTAGATCTCATTATATCCAGAAAACATATAATTCTGTTTATACAATGTACATTATTGGATCAGATCATGATAAAAGATTAGACCCTTGTGTCCCTCATGGTTTATTCACTTTAGCATGTACTATATACCTCTAAATCCCTTGCAAAAGTTTTACATACCCACCTACTATTTTTTATAAATGTACCACGCATCTTTTGTTATTATTAAATGTTCGAGCATGATAAAGAATTTAGGGTTAGTCGAGTTTGAAGCCTGTATTACTGTACTATATTTTATTTTTTAACTAATAGCTTTCAATAATAAACAATGATAATAAAAGGTATTGCATGATATGAAGAGGAAGAGGGAGTGCAATAGATATACATTTAATAAGACGAGTGGGTTACTACAATCAATATGATTTTAAATGGTCGGCGAGGGAAGGAATAACACTTTTTTTATTTGCGGTAGATATATACGGTGCTAACAAGGTAGCTAATTCCTCAGCAAGAGAATTCAGGTCAGTATTTCCAATAATAGGAATATTATCACCGTCGTCAAAAAGTTGAAGTATCCGTAGAAAAACAAGTTTAGCCTTTGTTTCTTTGGTAAATTTGGACAATAATTTTTCAACGTTGATTTTCCTTAAACGAGCATTTTCACCATCCCTCATAATTGAGGTAGCTAAAGTAGCTAATAACCTAGAAGATAAGGCCCCAGAATTAACAGACGTAGTACTTTTACCATACGTGAATACTGTCATAGGTTGCTGTAAATAGCCATGGAATAATAAAGAACGCGAAGAAGAGTAAGTATCCATTTCATGAAACCGTGTTTTAAGCTGTCGAAGTTGCATAAGTCGGGAGTGGGTATAAATTGAATTCAAGTTAGTCTTTTTATCTAGCGTTAAAGCGTCAGACCATGATTGCGAGTCAAGGTATAGTTTGTATTTTGAATGGGATTGAGGAGGCACAACGAAATTTACAGTATTAGGTCCGCATTCCGGCTGATCAACCAAGTTGTCAATACGTGTACTAGCAGTTACAAGGGCGTTAAAGGGGCGGGTACCAAGTATAAGCTTTATGGAAATATTTATTCCTTCTGTTTGGTGCATACTACATATTTCGAAATCATTGTGGCCCAAAGACGGCACAGATGTCGATTGGCGAGTGGATCCAGTAGAGATTCGTTGTTCGGCGTGGCTATCAATATCAGGGTCACGGCCATAAACTTCCAATGCTAAAATAAGAAGACCACGATGGTTTTCAGTATCGATTATTATAGATCCGATTAGCGCTTTTGCCGCAATGAAACGTTGGCTCGGCTTGAT